>JAJTUS010000056.1:0-281245 GCA_021399465.1 Hyaloscypha sp. PMI_1271
CGCTCTCTGTCTATGATGTGTCCAGCTTTGTGATCTGTCCGCGATCAACGCATCTCGGGTATTCGTCACCAAATCTAGCCACTGCAATGTGCGGAACACCGGTGATGTGTCCAGCATCCTCCCCCAACTCGTAACGTCCCGTGTTGTATATTTTGGCGTCAAAACCCCGTCGCTCGCAACGAGAAATCCAAGTCCTGATCCAGGGTATCCATATCGCATTTATCGTATATTACCTCCATCTCTACTACCTCTCAAACCCCATAACCTGCAACCCCGCGCTCGTGCACACCTCTCTAATCCTCCCCGGAAGTCCCTCCTCATCCCCTTCCACCTCCAAAATCCGCCACTTCCGCGCCAAAACCTCCTTATTCTCAATCATATACTCCAGCAGATCCAGAATCTCCTCATCGTCACTCACTCTGCCAGGAAACGTCAGGATCTCCAAATTAGGTGGCAAACCAACGGAATGTAATCTTGGTTTGCCATTGCTAATGCCGAGGAGTTGATAATCCATGAGCTGGAGTTCGGTTACTGCGTCGAAATCGCGTAGACGGAGTGCGGACTTGGAACCCAAGGTTGGGAAATCGACGGTTATTTTCTCGAGGGAGTGGTGGGCTGAGCCGAGGGCGAAGATGAATTCGCCAACATCCTCTGGAGATTCCTCGAGTTCGGGGCTTGGATGCGGTTTCTGGGTGATGGTGATTTCCTTCAACGTTTCAGGGTGGAGTAAAATATCGGTAAGTGCCTCGTCGTTGATGTCGCAATCTAGAAGGTGGAGATATTGGAGGGCGGTTTCCTCGGGCTTTTCCAGGGAATCGAAACCTCGCTCATCCAGCCGTGCATGCCTGATGGTTAGAGTCTCGAGAGTTGGGTGCGAGAAGATGTGGATGTTTTCCTGGAGGTCCCAGTAGGCACCTCCCTCGCAGTGATAATACAACTCACCTTCCCATGAATGTCAGTACAGTATTTGCAGGGCTGAGCAGTGGTCTCACATGACTTCAAGCAAGCCAGATCAAAAGGATGATTAAAAAGGTTCCCAATCGCCCTACACAAAGTGTCCGGGACCGAAATGACCAAATCCTCAAGATTGCTCATCGTAGACAGCGTGTGCGAAAAGCGATCCACCTGTCCCGGTCCCCGTTCCTCAGTCAAGAACATAAACTCACTGAGCTCGGAGCTTGGGTACTCGATCCGGACGTTCTGGATGAGAGATCCACGTCTCGGGCGCGTGAGTAGTGATTCAGAGAAGGTGAGGTGGTGCTTAGGCTGGTCGAAGAGGATGGATTTGTGCAGCACTGGGTCGGTGAGCGAGTTCATCCGCCGCGAGACAAGGCAGACGGAGAAGAGGTCGTGTTGGCTGGGCAGTGCTGACAGGATCTGAATGAGGAGCTCGTCGGGGAGGTCGAGCAGGTGTCGCCGCCGCAGTGTGACTGCCATGGCGGGGTCTTTGCGGGGAGAGGACGGGGACGTGGGGAGGTGGAGATGTATACTGTGGAGTGGATTCAGGCGGCTGAGAGATGTTTTGGAGATTTATTTTTATGCATTCGCTACGTGTTTCGGCTGCGGCGAAACTGTTGATCCGGATCGATTCACATGCTTACGGCTGACGTCATCCTGCCTCCTGGCTGCTGTCGTAAGGCTGAGGTGGAAAAGAGGGGCTCAATTCATCATTCACTCATTCGCTCAAGCAGCATGTGAAGTATGCATGGGAAAAGTGCTTCCTTGGAAAAGGGAGAGGTTGGAATTTTTTAGCCAATCAGAAAAGCCCTTTTCACCTCAGCCCACGCCAGCGACAACCACTCATTCCTAAGGTTAGGGATCGCTGACTTCATTGAGAATAACTTCCACGATTTATGCTTAGTCCAATGACCTGCATCAATTCACGCTCACTTCCAGGACCCCGCTAACCACAATTTCCAAGTTCGTGTCTTCCATCATCAACGCCTCCTTTCAGCGTTCCAGACATGATGGAAGAAACGCGACCAAGAGCGATCCAGAACACTGGAAAACGATCTGTCTTCGTGACCATGAGGACGGCAGTGAGACTTGACGATACACATGGGATCCTCGCTCAGATCTGCAAACGCAAGGCAATTGATGCCGCATCAGTGCCATTGCCAAGGCTTTTGCCTCACCTTCCTCTCCCTGTTTTCCTCTCACCGCATCCCGGACACCTGAGCCAGGCCTCCTGTTATCTTTGTTTCCCGAATTTGAAATCTTTCTCCGCTAACATGTCTTCTGCAAGTGAGGCTTGAACGTCTCGTTAGGTGTCCGCTCGTCACATAGCTGCATAGACTTCATCCTTTCAGACCTGCCCAGGTGGTCTCCGATCCCTCGATCAGGAATCGCATGGCGTGCTCTCCAAGCACCTATGCTGAAATATCCCTCGAGTTCTCAATTTGAAGGAATCTAGAGTAACGTATACTTCACTGATTCCACAACAACAATCATTCGGATCATCCCCCAGATTTGAGAAAGGAGTGATTGTTCTGTGACAACCTGTACAGTATATATACGCCAAAGCATAATTATTCAGTCATAAGTCCATACGATGGATCCATGAAAGAAGGTGATTGTCCGAGATGAATGTGTACAACAGATTAGTAAGAAATGGCAATTGTTCCATTTCAAACAGGAATTTTGGACTTGTGAAAAATGGAGGAGGCAGCCCATTTCGAGAATTGAACAAGGGAGGACTTTAGACATAGAGAACAAGCCCGAGATTATCCCGTTATTAATCTATACAACGAAATCATGATAACGGACAGTTATCCAGTACCGAACCCGAATAACGCATGCGCAAGACAAGGCAAATGTTCCATCCGAATATGTTTAACATTTAATAAGAAAAGCGATAATCATGTACAAAAGATTGCAAAATCCAACACTGAATCCGAATAATCTATAAATACGATTAACGTAGTGTGTTTCATGATAATTTCGTACATACGGATTCAATGTTCTACGAATAATCCATACATTTTATAGAGGAGATAATGCGAATTTTCCGTAATGGCTATGTGGTACTATGCGCTTGAAATTAAGTACACTAAGAGATTTTGGTAAATTTCAAGCTAAACAGAATATTGTCTCCAACGTGAATTAGTACAATGTAATTAACGGAAAGGGTATAAGATCATTTCTGATCAATTATAACGTTGTCCCCTGCTTGGTTGACACATTGAACAGAGGCTCAGCGCAAGTTTTCACTTACACAACGGGGACTTCAAATTTTGAAATTGTGCAAGTGCAATTGTCATTGTTCGAGATCTAATTACATTTAAGAAGTAAGAGCTTCGTCAAGTGCTGCAATAAGTTCCGCCTCCAAGTCTGCATTACTGACTTCTTCATCTTCTCCAAACAGTGACGCCATGTCGTCATCCGCTGCACCGGATTCATCAGATTGTACCTGAATAGTCTCTTTTTCTTTCATCCATTCTTTCATTGGCAACTCGCGGCGGATCGCTTGTTGTACCGCAGGTGTTATGGCGAATCCGGGGTGAGGCTTTGGAGGCGAGGCTGGTGCGGTTTCGTTTTGCTTTCGAGGAGCAGGCGCAGCTGGAGCAATATACGGCGACGCATAGGCTGGAGTCGATTGTCTCATTGGGTTCTGGGCAAGTGGAGGCATTGGTTGCATCATGGGGTGCTGAGCGAATGGAGATATCATCGTAGGCATCCATTGTACCATCGGGTACTGGGCCATAGGAGGAGTCATTGTTGGCTGGAGCATAGGTTGGTGGACCTTGGCAGCGGGCATCTGCTTTTGCTGGCCAGTTGCAAAAAGTGTGCTGAACATCCTGGCCTCGGTATCTGTGAGATATCTTCGATTGGTTTTGTTTGGCCGACTGCATTTTGCGCAGATTTGTCTCTGGGTCCATTTGGACGCAGTGTTTTGTCGCTGGGAGTGAGGACGGTACCAGTCTTGATTGATACCATTACACAGCAAGCCAGATCCATCAAACATGACATGACTGCAGACCCAGTACGGATTGTTCTTGATTGGTCCATCGCCGTTGAGCTCTAGCTGCGGCTCAGTGACGGTGGTTTGTGGCGAGGAAGTTGGTGCAAGGTGGGTAGTCGAAGACGTGCAGGGAGTCTTGCGAGGGAGGGATGCCGTTGATTTACCGATTTCTTTTTTGAGGCGGTTGATCACGTACTCCTGGTTCGACAATATTTCGTGGTAGTGAGACCGCTCTTTGAAAAGCTGCTCCCGTGCTTCTTCAACGGTAGTCAGTCCGTCGAGACCGATCCTGAGAACGCTGTCGCGGTCGACAGATTTCCCTTCGCCTTGATCTAGAAGGGATGTAAGCAGATGAATATCCTTCGGGGAGAAAAACCTACCATTGCCGATCAACTGCTCAGTTGCATAGATGATGACCGATTTCAAGAACGACTTATCTGAGTTGAACTTCCGCTTGAGGTTATCGAGCATTGCTCGCATCTCAGTTGGTATCTCATGGGTTGCGGATTGAGTGACGCCAGGCGATTTTTCCAAGTCGGATAGTTCTGCAAGGGCTGCAAGGACTTGGGTTTGGTTCGGGGGTGTCATCATCGCCATAATTGCTGAGATTGGCAGCGAATTGCGAAGTTTCATGAAAGTTGAGAACTTGTGTAACATGGAAGGATCGAAGCTGGCTGGTGAAGTGTTTTTGTTTGTGTGGCTGCTGCGATTACGCTTGTGCTCTTGCTTGTGAGCGAGATAGTCGTTAAGCTTTGCTCGGTAAGTGAACGCTTCAGAATTTGCATTTGGCTGTGATGAGGGCTGGCTTCCACGTGGGTTGCTTGGTGCTGTTGGCTGTGTCAAATTTGCACGGGTATTGCGTTCAATCGATGGTATTGGTGTATGGAATGAAGCTCTGAATGCGTGGTTGTTTCGGTCGTTGCTGAGTAAATAGCGGGCAGTTGTCACGTGCTCGTCGGTGAGATCTACAACTGGGATGGGTTTTGCGAGATTTCTCTCCGTAGCTTGAAGAGAGCCGAGGAGGGTTTGACTTTGAGGGGATATCACGTCGGTAGCAAGAGGGCGTTGTCGGTGCTCTACCCCTGATGAGACTTCCTCTTGTCCAAAATCGCCAAAGAGTTCAGAAAGAACGAAATCGTCGTCAATTGGGGTTGGTGGTGTCTCTGATCTTGCTGGTGATTGCGACGCAGATACAAAGCCACTAGATTGGGCTGGCTGTTTTGAACCTTTAATTCTGTTCGTGTTGGCGGAAGGTGGAGGACTTACCGATGGTGTTCGCGATTCACGTCGTTGCTCTGCTTGATCCGGACGAGGCGCAGATGGATACGAAAGTCGTTGTCTCTTGCTTGGTTGCGGAGCCAATGCAGAGGAATCAGATTGCGATGGCTGTTGTGATATTTTAGTTCTATTCGTATCGGAGAAAGGCGGATGACCTACCGACGTTGTTCTAGATATACATTGCTCTCGGTGATCTGGGGGAGCCAACGACTCTGAAAGTTGCCGCCGCTTGCCTAGTGATGATGCAGAGCTATTAGGTTGCGCCGGCTGCTGTGACGCTTTAGCTCTGTTCGTACGGGAAGGTGAAGTACTTACAAGTGATGTGAGCGCTGCACGTTGTTCTCCTTGATCTGGGGGAGGCGCACTTGGATCCGAAGGTCGCTGGCTCTTGCCGAGTGAGGAAGCCAATGCAGAGCAATCAGATTGTAATGGTTGCTGTCGTGGTTTAGCCGTGGTCATGCCAGAAGGTAAAGCACTTACCGATGATGTTGGTGGTCCAGATTGCTCTGGTTGAGACACTCGACAGTACTCCGCAAATGACGGCGATTGCTGACCGGAAATAGATGGGTGCGTCTCGGCGTCGTCGTACAGAAGTTGAGAAAATGAATGGTCTTCCTGAGGAGGCAGTTCTGGCTCAGAACCCCAGCCGAGAAGCTCATCAAGTTCTTTCTCTTCAGCAGCGGTGAGTGACCTCGAAGCATGGGTAGGCTTCGGATCAGAAGACTGTATCATGGGTTGCAGTGTAAGCCCAGAATCTGTCTCAAAAGGCCCGAAGATCTCTGCGAAAGTGCGCTCGCGCCGTGTAGAAGCATAAATACCTTCATCGGCCGGCTCTTGCTTGATGTAGCATGAGCTGCCAGGGTCATCTTCTTGATCATGACCCATCTTGATATACCTCCCGACCTATATAGGCCGCTGGCGAGCTCGGTAGGGGTTGTTGCAGCTGTGACCTGGACGAATATCCTCTGATGGAAGGCGAGAGGCTTGACGTAGCTGATCAGGCAGCTGCTCAGAATGAAGGTGAGCGAAAGGCTTGCTTGAGCTCGGCACGAAACGAGAGGTGCGAGAAGCAGATGCGCAGTCCCATTCGCAGCGAAGAGTGCAATTGGGAAGCAGAGGCAGTGTGACTTGTCTCTTGGTGGAGGTATGAAGAGGCTGAAATCGAATTCAGGCGAGAGCACCAAATATCGGCCGCCAGTCGGAGTGAAATTCGCTAGCTCGGAAGAGGAAGTTGAAGCGAGCGGCCACCAAGCTCCAATTGGCCAAGTCTCCAATGGCCTGAGGGGCCATCCCTGCAGGCTGCTAGAGAAGCACAGAGCTCAGTGGCTGCTGCAACGTCAGAAATATTTGGGCGCAACCACAATATCGACGACAGAGCTTTTGGAGTCGATATTTGTCTTTGCAGATGTGGGAATCTATATAATAAAGAGAATCTGCTCATCTGAAAGATATGAGTGTAATTCTTTGCACAGGTAAGTGCTCACCGTCGCTCCTTCCTGCATCGCTATCCTCCCCTCCCCATCCCTTCAACCCCACCATGAACCCCTCTGCACCTCAAGTTCCTATCAACCCGCTCCACCACCATGGCGTACCGAATGAGAGAAGCTGACGAAGGCCTTTGTATCCTGGCAACAGCTGGTTACGACCACACCATACGGTATGCTTCCTCCCCATCTGCTTTAGAAGCCTTGCTAACTCCTCTCCATCCAGCTTCTGGGAAGCCCTCTCTGGCATCTGCTCTCGAACGATCCAACATTCTGATTCCCAAGTCAACCGCCTCTGCATCTCCCCCGACAAACGCTTCCTTGCCGCTGCTGGTCATCACACTGTCAAACTCTACGACATCAAATCCACAAACCCAAACCCCCTCCTCGCATTCGAAGGCCATACAGGCAATGTCACAGGTGTCGCATTTCACTGCGAAGGAAAATGGATGGTCACAAGCTCTGAAGATGGCACAGTCAAAATCTGGGAGACTAGGAGCGGTTCTGTCCAACGGAGCTATTCCCATGGCTCCCCTGTCAACGATGTAGTCATCCACCCAAACCAAGGCGAGATCATTGCCTGTGACCGTGGAGGCAGCGTGCGCATATGGGATCTTGCAGAGAACAACTGCTCGCATCAGCTCATCCCTGAGGAAGATGTTCCTGTTGCAAGCGTTACGGTGGCAAGTGACGGCTCGACTCTCTGCGCTGGCACAAACTCAGTAAGCATCCCTCACGCTTCTCTTTGCAGCATCTAACATGATCTTAGGGAAATGTCTACGTCTGGCACCTCCTTCAATACCGCGAAAAGACAACCCTGATCCCAATAACCCACTTCTCCGCCCACAAAAATTACATAACCCGCGTCCTCCTCTCCCCCGACGTCAAGCACCTAGCAACCTGTTCCGCCGACCACACAGCCAAGATCTGGGAAGTCAAGGACCTCGAATCTATGATCCCCGGTCCCGGCCAAGTTCAACCGGACAACAAGGCACCAAAGCCATTCAAGCTGGAAAGCACGCTCGCAAGCCATCAACGATGGGTGTGGGATTGTGCGTTTAGCGCGGATTCCGCGTACCTAGTAACGGCTTGCTCGGACCACTATGCGAGATTATGGGAGCTGCATAGTGAGTCGATTATTCGACAATACAATGGGCATCACCGGGGACTAGTCTGCGTTGCGCTCAATGATTATTCTGAGGCTCGCTGAACTGCTTTAGCTTGGCGTTCAGGCATGGTGTTATGGCAATGGCATGGGCGGAGGATGGCGTTTCTTTGTGATTAATTTCTTAAGGATATGATAGCATGGCGAGACGACCGGATGATTCATTCCCGGCTTCATGAATGAAGAATATCACGGTGCATTTTGATTGCATCTCTTCGATTTCATTATTTCGCACACCACGAGCATGAGCATACCTTACCTCCGAAATCTTTCATTGCGAGAGTGATCGATGTGATTGGCCGGGAAATGACCAACCTCCTCATTTTCAAAAGGGGAAAGGCTAGCTTGAGCAGAGACAATATTTGATTCGTTGAAAAAGTCCAACCTCCTCATTTATGAAAAATGAAACGGTGGCAGAATCCAAGTCGGATGACGACCAATACGGTCAAGCCCTGAAGGTGGATGAACTTGAGATCATAACTCTTATCTACAAGTACTTTCTAAAATTCCTCCACTGCTCGAAGAAATATACGATTAAGCACGAAGGCGCGAGCATCACCTTCCAAACCTCACAAAGCAAAAACCTCACTTCACTTCCACAGCCTCACTTCCCAATATCAAAAGCCTTCCTCTCCTCATCTTTCGCCACCGTCTTAATCGTCCACTCCCAAAGCTCTTCCTGCTTCCCTTCCTCATAACTCACTTAACTACTCTTCCTCTTCCCCCCGTGATTCTCAAAATACACCCCATTAGTGCCTTCACGTCTCTCTCGCCAAGTATAACAAACGCCATATTCTTCCCACTCTCAGCCTGCGTATGGATATTATTGCTTCCGAGTAGCAAGCGCAGCAACGGAAGAATATGCGGCATCACCTTATGCCACAGGAGTTCCCAATCACAGAAGATGCGCGCGCAAGTCCCGTGCCTGGCATGAGGTCATGATTGAAGGTCATTGCTGTTAACTTCCGGCCCCCACTTTCCTGGGAAAGGTTGGAGAAGCGTTTCGCAAGAGCATAAGTCCATATGACATTACACAGCTTCGTCGTGGTGTAGCTTCTCTCCCCTTCACCCGCTTTTTTTGCATTTGGCCTTACAACCTTTTCCGCTTTCGTGAAATTGGCATCCGGCTTTTCTGATCTGGGCCGTGCGTCCCGCTCGTAGTTACCAATACGAGATCTCGCCTCTTTTGCGAAGTACGGAAATAGTAAATGGAACAATAAGGAATGCCCAATGTGCGAGATGCCGAACGTGGTCTCAAATCCATCAGCTGTTTTATGGATCTCACCATCTGTGAACTGCAGGACTGCGTTCAAGACCAAGTGTGAGATGGGCGGGCGGTCTGAAGAGGAGAAGTGCGTGGCGAAGGCGCGGATGTTGGAGATGGAGCCGAGGTCGAGGGGGTGGAAGGTGGTGTCTTTTTTTGGTCGAGGCAGCTGTTGATGGTGGTTGCAGAACCCGTTGTCGGTGCGGGAGGCGATAGTGATTTGGTAGGAGGGGTGCTTCCGTGCAATGGCGAGAGCGCACTGATAATCTACGCCGGAGGTGCCTCCTGTTATGAAAAGTGCCAGCACCTGGCAGTTCCCAAGTGTTTAAACTGGAGACTCAGAGCTTATCATCGATCTCTATCATCGTTCCAAGTTCAGGGTGAAGCGGATGGCTAGAGACCAGGAATCAGTATATTGGTGCTTATTCGTATTCAGCCCGTTGACTTGGACCCGTAGTGGATCATGATTCAAAACAGAAATATACATTTGCGCGCGTACACACATTACACATAGCCTGGTATCCCATCCAACAACGCCTCGCAATGCCTGTCCTATTCTTCCAGACTCCAAGACCACTCTTGACATTCCCCATAAAGTCATCACCACCCATCACCCCACCCATCATCCTCACCCGTTTCCTTAGGTGCCGTATCAATCTTCTTCGCCGCCAGCTTGGATTTAGCCGTCGTAGCAGCAGCAGCTTTCTTCACTCCTGCTCCTGCCACACCACCACCCGTGCCCGCCGACCTTGCAGCAACAGGCCGTGCGCTTCCACTCCCATTTGCCGCCTTCGCCAACCCCTTAGGAAGTGGCTTCCCGTCCGCCTTCTTCCCCGCCTGCGCCGCTAGCCATCCCGCAAAGTCCGGCTCCCCATTATCTTCAAATGGATTCGCTCCCCCTATAGCCTTAGCTTTCGAAGCATCAGCAGGAGCGTCAAAGAAAGAGTCTTCTTCCATATTACCCCACCCGTCATCGATGTCGATCTCGACGGGTCCAGCGTCGGCATCGTGGAAATAGTCGTTTGCGTTCGAGGATGTTGATGTGCGCGCTGATGTTGCAGGAGGGGAGATGACGGCTTGGCGATGTAGGGCAGAGGCAGAGGCTGTACCTGGAGGCTTGCGGGATTCTGTGGTGAGGGGTGCAGAGGAGGGACGAGCTGGGTTGGACGCGGCGTTCCGTTCGGCGGTTATTTCACCGACCGCGGTGGAGACTTTGTTGGTGAAGGAGGAGATGGCCCAGCCGGTCCAGGAGGCGGCTTCGCTGGGTTGTGGGGTTCCCATCCGGGGTGTCGCTGTTGAGGATTCTACAGCGTTTGGAGGTGGCAAGACGGTATCTGCCATTGTGGAGGCGAATTTGCGTATTCGTTGGAGATATACGTCCATTGTTTTGTTGGTTTGATCTCGGATGAGCTTCTCCTTGTCGATTAGGGAGGGGCACAAAGATGGCAGTATTCGGTTTGCAATATCGTCTTCGCTGAACGCGTCCGATGTGACTGCTAATGCCATGAGGGCTGCATTTCTGGCGTGGATGAAGGGGTCACGGAGAGACCGTGTGAATGCTGCAATCAAGACTTTGGATCTTGTGCTAGTACTGAGGTTTTTGGAGATCTTCCCTAAACATATTGTGGTGTTTGTACGGATTCCAGGTTGTTCATCGTTCGAAGTCTTGGCAAGGTATTTCAAGAGCTCGCCATTAACCGTCCGGTCAGATAGTTTCCCAATAATTGTTAGAACAGCCTTGACAGTCTGTTCTCGTACCACCGGCGCAACATCTGTAAATCCAGTAACCTGTCATCTTCGTCAGCTAAGTGAATGCCTTTCTGGACAAGTGAAATACCATCTGAGGAAATATCTTATCATTGACAACTTTTTGTGGCAATCGGTCGATCATCAGTGGTAGATTGTCTAGCAGACAAACTCGAATTGCTCGATCCGGGCTGCTGAAAAGCCGAACAACAGCAGGAGTAACTTTAGCCTCAAACTCTTCGTCTGTCAACTTCTTGCTGATTTTCATGACCACTCCAAAGACTTTCGGTCCGCCGCCTCCAAATTCGACGGACTTAAGAAGCTCAGGAAGAATCTTCATCTTGAAATAGTCCTCCGGGAAGTCATCCGATAATTGATCCAAGTCACTGTTCTGGTTAGATGAGCGCTCCTGAACCCGCATACATTGAGGACTTACTTTAAGAACTCCTCTCGCTCCTCTTCACTCTTCATCCCAAGATTGTCTACCCCATCTGTAAGCTTGATCAACGGTGTGTTGAAGAAGCCACCACTCCGCCGTCCTTGTTCCAAAAAGTTTCCAACACTGACTCTGGCCTTGGGGTTACTGTTGACCAACCGCCTATAACTCGAGTGCATTGTAGGAGGAATGTTCTTCGTCTGCCCAGCTTGATCTGCTCCCATGAAATCGCCATTAAACACTTCGAATATTAATGTGCCAAAATTGTACGCGTCGACTGCTGTCAGGGGATTCTTCTTGATTGCATCCCAGCCAGATTTTGCCAGCTCAGGTGGTGTGTATCGACCAGAGTCAGGAACAAGGCTACCATAATTCTAGGAATCATCAGTTATCTGTAGGTTCAGTTTGCCATTGATAGTATACATATATGATTGCCTCGTCGTCCTTCATGCTGCTCAAGACTTCGAAGCCTCCAACTCGCCATTCTCCACTTTCACTGGTATATATTGACCCAGCTCGCAGAGCGCCGTGGACTGAGGATGCATCGTCATTGATGAATTTGATTGTTTGCTGGAGGTTGGAGTCAGAGGCCTGTATCCCATATATAAGGAGCATACATACAGCTACACCGCATAGTCCCCACTTCAGTGTCTCTGCACTCATGCTCTTCCGCTTGATATGCCATCTCAGTGGTACCAGCCTCTCTGTCGCAATATAAATGTAGGTTTCGGTCTGTCCAGCGATCAACAACTTATCCTCCCCGTATGGCCTTCCTATTTCATACCTCGACCGTATCAAGCACTTTGATAACTCCCGGATGTCGTAATGTTCGGAGTTTCTTCACAGCATTCCTTGCCATTGGCAGACGGGATTTGTTGGCTGTGACATCGAAGGAGAAAATACTGCAGTTCGACCCATCTTCCTGTATCACTTTATCAATATAGTCTTCAACATTGGCGGGGTCTTTGTCCTACGCGTTTAGTTCCATTGAAGAGATTCCAGATACTGGTGTCAACATCGACTCGATCGCCGAAGGTGTAGGGAAATGGAGGCCCTTTTGATATTGCTGAGGCTACAGCAGATTTGAGAAAATCCATCAAGAGATTGAAGAACGAAGAAAGCACAAGAAAGCCAAATGATTGTGTTGTTTGCAGTTGTTATTCGAGAACATCTGGCATTTCGATCTTGGTAGCCTTCTCTCAGCGGCCGCTAGTGCCGGCGGGTCAGGAGTTTCAGTGGGGCTTCTTCAGGAGCGCGTCTCATGGATTCGTGAGCGTGGATTGCTTCAAACATTTTCATATTACGACTTCACAAAAGATTCAAAATCCATCGGCATCCCTGAGACAGGAGATTTCACTGCTATCTTACGTCGGCTTCATCCATGTCGCTGATGGAACAATATTTCAATTCAACACAATATCTGACGACTTTCTCGCTTTCCCGTCCCTCACCTTCACGATATCAATCCAGCTGTCTATCTTCTTTACAAGGCTGAATCCAAGAACCCAAGAACCGAAGAACCCATATCCGACCCTTCCGCCGAATTGATGCTAGCATAAATGACCTGTCATTCTTTCCGAAAAAGCAATGGATCAAGAGTCATCACCTCACCTCCCTGCGGGCAGCCTCCTGACAAACAAATCCCATGGCGGCACTGAGGGTTTGCTTATAGGGAAGGTATGTGGCATTTCATTACAGCTTCTAATATCACGTCTATGATGAGGATTCTGGTAAAAGGTCCGACTGCTTCAAAGCTTGTTCTGGTTCTGGTTCGAGACTCGGGTCGAGAGGTAGTAGCTGAGGATACTTTACTCAACAATTCCTTTGTTTTCACTTGGCTATCCTGCAGCAAGACTGTTCTCATGCGAGCACAGTGAGAGTGGTGTATATGTAGGATAAATTCTTGCCATTGGCACTATCGCTATCAGGAGTTGTGCGTCGTCTTTCTCCCGGACACACAACCAAAGGCTGCGGTGGAAAGGTTCCCCGTCCGATTATCACGGCAAAGCCAAAAGCGACTACTTGGAATTGTTTGGCCTTAGTGGAGGCATCTTCTTCAAGGTCCGAGCCGAGATTCGAAGCCGCTCGAGCCTGCAGGTTGACGACTATCAAAAACTGAAAAGACTTGAGACGTATTCTATCTCTCCGATGTTACTCATACCCAGCCAAGTATCCTGATACTGATCAGCATTTACAGAAATTCGAAGGGTTTGATGATTCCAGCTCCGTTACCTCGATGTCGTCAGCGAGCAAAGCAACCCTTTGCATGGTATGCAAAGGGGAGGGCTCGGTCGTCAAGCGCTTGGTTCAGTGTACCCGATGTAAATGGAAGATCCATCAAGGCTGTGCTAGCCCATACATAAAAGACTGCGAGTACGTTTACCTTTCTTCTGTCTAATTTTTGGGACTGCGAATCACTCTCCTGCTTGCTGCACTATCCGATTGGCAGTTGGAGAGAACAAGCGTGGCCTATTCAGCATATCCCTTGCTAATCCTTCAGTCACTAACTTACTTCAGCGCGCCGTGGACTTGTAAACATTGCAAGGACAAGCAAGAGAACAAAAAGAAGATCGCGGCTGCTTTCCCTACATCGCAGTCATCAACAAAATTTTCAACCCCGCCGTATAACTCTCCATATGCTCTCTCCCACCCTGCCCCCAAGAGTGCCGTTTCAGAACTTGCGAAAGAGTCGCCGAAGATACAAGGAATGAAGCTTGGAATACAGTGTGAGGTTGATAGCTGCACTACTTTCCTTTTCACTCTCCCGTCCGGATCCCGCGCTCTTTGCCCGAAGCACAGAATTGAAGAGCGACATGCGTCAGCAAAGGCAGCACCACCGAAACCAGCGCCGGCGCCTCGCTCCTTCAACAAAGACAAGTTATATCCTGTCAAACCGGATGATAAACCATTTTTAAAGAGGAAGCGTCCGGTTGCAAAGCGTTCCAGTGGCGGGAGTCATCAAGATATGTGCCAGGAACAGAGCATGTTCACCTTCCAGCCCCCAGCACGCTCGGAATTTACATTCAAAGCTCCAGAACCCGTTCGAAGTCCACCGACTCCCACTAGACCGTCCCCTAGATCAGCCTTCAAACGGACTCCAGAACAGAATGGAAGGCAGACGAATAAACTGAAAAGCCCTGGGGAAGTTGAGACAGCCGTTGATGATCTAAATCGATCTTTGAGCTCTGCAAGTATGGCAGAGTCTCCGATTGAACCGACGACAGGCTGGCCACGAAGTTTGTTTTCAGGGTAAGGCTCTAAAACTTCGGCCTGTTGGCTAGGACCTGACAGTAATGCAGACTAAACTCAGCTCGTGAAACTCTCCAAATTGTGGCCCAAGACTCACCTGATTATTCGCCGCCTCCCCCAGCAGTGGTCGATGACACTAATCCTTGGACCGGTATTGATGATCGAGACGACAGTCCAGGTTCACAGATCGCACAGGAGTTGGCAGCGACAGCAAGTCAGCAAGACGCATCAGAGTCCAACTCACTGGAATTTGGAATGGCCGGGCTTCCGTCAATCGAGGAAGAGATAGCGGCCAGCCATGCACATCTATATCAACTTCCTCAGGTTCGGGACCCAACGGACGACGATGAAGAGATGTTAGACCCCGATTCTCTCGCTTTGATTGACCGACTCGCCTCGGAACACCCCTCCTCGCCTGGCAAGAGCGCATCTCCTCCAGCTCGCCGCCCAAGTTCTTCGACATATTCTGCCAACGTCTCCTCTGACGCAGAAGAGCCGGAGAAATCCGAACCACCTCATCCGGAATCCGAGAGTTGTCGTGAGCTGCTCATAGACACACACGATGAAGCACAGCCACCCATGTCAATAGAAGCCATACGTGCCCAACGAGCGGCTAACTTTGACACCACAGAGCTCGACTCGTTCCTCTTCAAGCAAGCTCAACCTCAATCTGACGAGCAACCCACGAATAAAGAGTTACTCAGTACTCAAATCTGGGGCCACATTGATCCTCGTGTCGCTTGGCCAAGGATGATGACAGAAGAAGAGAGACAAAAGAAAATCAAAGAAATTGAAGCTCGTGGTGGAAGGAAAGCTAACTTCGGCAAGATTCTCACGGCACAAGTGCGGAAGGAAAGAGCGGACAGGGGCTGGAATGTCCATCAGACAAGTGAGTGGCGATCCGAAGAGGAGTGCAAGGAGATGGACCGCCGACTGGAAGAGTTTTTCGGGAAGGAAGGACTGGGCAACTGTGTTCCGGGAATTCGAAATGGGAGACTGGTGATGATTGAGCAGCTTGAGCCTGAAGAATCGCAGACTGGGCCGGGCAGGAGGAAGAGGAGACGGGAGCCAAGGATTTACCCTGTTATGGGTGGCCAGTAGGCTTCGTTCTTCAAGACATCACATGCGGACCTCAGAAGCCCATACGCAATAGCGAAGGAAATGGAGAAGAAGATCCGAGTTTATAGTGTACCTATTGTTGTCGATACCCAATTCTGAAATTATCAGACTTTTGAAACCCCGTCTACTCTCGAATGCGAAAAATAAACACATCTGCTCCTCCGCTGCAAAACAAATATCCCCCTCTACCTTCATTCCACTTCTTTGTTCCTTTCACCAAAATCCAGACAACCTAATCCATCTTCCCAGCACTAGCCTCCTCTCCCTTAATATCAAACCTACCTAACCTCCTTCCTCTCCTTCCTCGGACTCCCCATGCGACTGGGCCCCGCACTCGAACTCATACTCGTACTCGCGGATCCAACCGCCACCTCCTGCAACCCAATCCCCTCCCCTTTTGCCCACCCAGCGCCTCGAACATCGCTTGTCTCGCAAGCTCGTCATGCTCGTTGTACTCGGCCTCGCTGCGCTCAGCAGCCTCCCACCGGCTATTTGCAGATGGCGTTTGCGACGCAGAGACAGCGGTAGAGACTGTAGAGGAGACAGACGAAGCCGACGAGGTAAATCTGGCAGTTTTCCGGCTAAGCGGTGGTGGGTATCGTGGTTAAACTTGGGTGAGGGGCGAGGGGAAATAAAGGTGTGGATCACGTGTACACCTTTGTTGTTGATCTGCGTGACCTGATGAAAAATTGAGAGAGCGAAGGATTTTTGGAAGAGATGAAGGTTTTGGGGGAAGTATATGAGAGGGTTTCAAGAAATTTATCTAAGGCCGTCGTGGAAGTTCAGTTCAGATGGTGGGACGAACCCTACGCCGCAGGATCCACTACACTTCACATATGCAGCGGGATGAATACCAAACCAATACGACAAGTAAGAATTATGAGTATAGTAAGGATCTGGTGTTCAAATGGTGTTCTCCTTACCAAAATATCTCTCCCGCCTCCGACAAAAGGAAGGCTTGCAAAGCAAGAAATTTGAACCTTGAAGTTGCTCAATGATGGTTATTCAGGTATAAAATCTTCTTCCTGCTTTGTAAGACTCCCCATTCAGCGCACTTATCTTCCTGGCTACTTGGTCAGAATCACGGAAGTCAGAAAACTCCCCGATGTTTCCTCAGGAACAGTCATTCACAACCCTCTACCTTTGCAATGCCCTATAAAAGATCCCATTTTCCTCTATAATTCTTCCACATCTCTCCAAACCTCCTACTATCAATAGACTCCTCCCACAGACTCCTTCTTCAAGCGAATAGCCCGATCAACCGTCAAGACGACAAAACGAAACGAAACGAGAGATCAACATAAAATGGGACTCGCGCCAAACATCACCATTGCTCTCATTGTCATCGGTCTCTGCCTTGTACTTCCACTCTTGATCTTGTGTTGGTGGATTTCACTTGGCCGCAGCGACTCGTGAGAGGCACGAAATACTTATGTTTGCTGGCGTATGATGTGCCTTCTTCGGGGCTCTGGAAAGGGGGCGGCTCGCTTCGGGCTTGTCACCAACAGGCCCAATTGAAATAGTTCGTGATGGTTTACAAGGCTGAGTTCGGGAAGGGAGTGAGGTTATGCTGGTGGTGGTATGGAGCCCGGAGTCGTGGTGCAAGGGATTCTTGAAGAAAGGTAATCTCTGGGCCGGTTGGTGTGTGTAGGGAGGTTGAGGCAGAGCCTAGCCGGAAGAGACATAGCATTGGAGCCATCCACCAGATCTAGGGCTCCAACTCCACCAACCATTCCATTTGCGAATAGCTTGCAATAATGATGAAACGAAGTTTCTGTCATCCAGAACTCACCGTTCCTCATAATTTCTTTCACAATCATATTTACTTCTTCTGCCGAAGCCAACTCTCTGTTCGTAATCGAAACCGCCAGCTCAGCACAAATTTAGACACTCCCATCTCTCATCAACGCTTCGGGGAAAGAAAGGACAATGACGCCATTA
Organism: Hyaloscypha sp. PMI_1271; assembly: GCA_021399465.1. Taxonomy (NCBI): domain Eukaryota; kingdom Fungi; phylum Ascomycota; class Leotiomycetes; order Helotiales; family Hyaloscyphaceae; genus Hyaloscypha; species Hyaloscypha sp. PMI_1271. The sequence goes on from JAJTUS010000056.1 coordinate 17,644, forward strand.
CTCTTCTGGCTCCTTCTAACCCCCGTCATTACCCTCGGGGCCGTTTTCGTCCTCTCGATCATCCTAGGTTTTGCAACAGTCTTTTCCGAGCGTCTTGCAGACAAGTTGCTTGACGAAGACATCCTTTCCAAGCTGCCCTGGTTTCCGCGATGGCTTCGACTTATTGTACTTGGGATAGCTGGCATGGTTATTGTGCCTTACCTTTTATTATGGAAGGCGTTCACTAGCGACAATGAGAGGATGGAGCGAGGGCAATCTGGGAGACTGCAAACGGGAGATTTGGAACTGGACGAGAAGGAGGCGGCGGCTTTGTTGTGAGAACATGGTATTTTTTGATTCGATACTAGGTCTTGTGAGCTTAGGTAATTTCAAGCTCAAAGGGTCAGTACCAAAATATGCTGCCACCGCATCACTCAATCGTGGAGGGGCGGGGGGTTGGGACTCTGGGAGGTTTTGTTCTGAGGAGTTTGTAATTACGATGAGATAGAGCTTGTGGCTCAGCCCACGAACAGTTTATTTGTTTAGCTACATTAAAGGGCGGGCTTATTTACTCTACGTTTATTCCAGCTAGCTTTCTTCGCACTGTCGAAACTCCAATACTTCCATCCATCAACCCACCCCAACACACTAGTTCTCACCATCGCCGAAAGCAGAACTTCGTACAAGTGCAAGCCCTCGGAAAAGCTTAATATGCCCTGATTGAATTTCTGTATAACTCTTTCTAGTTGGGAAAATTGGGATTCCTATATCACATGCTAGCCCGTGGATTCCGCCTTCAGTTGTCCCGCGTGACAGCAGCATATTGATTTGTTAGTGTTAGTGTTGGTTGGCCATAATTGAGGTCAATCTCTTTGTATCGATTCCAATGGCTGACATCAAAAATATAGGCTAAAGACGTGGAATTAACATAGCAGCTTTCCTACAAACTGCCTCCCCAGTTCTGAAGTTTGATGTTTCGTACTGCTGTTCAGTACCTGGTCTGGCTGGAACAACCGTGGGCATATCGATATACTAATAAGGGTGATCTTCGGAATAGTCAGCCAGACTTGAGTGAGTATTAACTGCATTTTCGTTGATTTTTGGTTCCTAGTCCCTAACGGTCCTAGCTGAAGGGGTGCACACCACCGGGAGCAGTATATCCGATTAGAAGAATTCCTAATTAATCGAAATTAAAGAGAATAATTAAGAAAGTATATAAGCTATTTATAAGCTTATCAATATCTTATACTATAAGTAATTTATTATATAAGAAGTACAAAAGTATAGAAAAAGTCAAGTGCAATGTGCGCAATATCATATGCGATAACAAATTAGAGTTTTGGTAGGAGAATCGCTATCGGCCTCGGTACGTGGTTATAAGAGATTCCCTTGCGACGAAGATCGAGAAATATTATTTTTCAGGAATAAAGAACCGTGAAAGCTGAATTATAAGTCTTTGGTCAATTCCGTGATGTCGCGCTTATAATAGTGCTTCCAAAGTGATATCAGACCAAACGGTAGTGCAACTTGGGTCCCATCTATCACAACTTTTGGTACAAGTAAGCAAGCACGTCATGGCAAGTCCAGAGTATTAATACCCCAGATTGTTCAAGATAAAGCCTCGAACTTGAATCTCTAAACAGATACTAAGAGATCTGATACCTTACCAGGAAGTAGGTAATCTTTTCATTTAACTCTACTTAGTGGAAGACTTCGATTATGTGAAGATTACGATCACATTGGTTTAATAGTCAGCCTAAGCGTCGCGCTAAAGGGGCCCTAGGGCCCCTCTATTGCAGCTATGTGCAGTGGTGTCGCCCAAGGTTCAATTCCATCGACCATTATCAGAGCCTGACAAGATAGTCCTTGAATGATTGGCTGTTGTGGTTTCCTATGTGATGAGTGTCTGGAATGAGAAGTTTTTCATCCCCGAAGGACATCCGGATAAATGGAAAGGTCGGCTCAAGTATTGTTTACTTTCACCCCTGGACCTCTTCCCCATCCCATTGAAGCGATGCAGGTCAATGGGCCCCAGTGTTCCTCATCAAAAAGGAACGTCTGGACTTCCAGCCGAACACCAAAGAGCACAGAATCTGGTTCAAGAAGATTTGGACTTGGTACGGTGAATTGGTTGGTAAGCAGGCCCAAAGATCCAAGTGGTGAACAATTCTAGTTTGCATCCCGAACTAGTCTATTTACACACAGATCCTCCTTCCAATTTCAGCCTATCCTACGTGCGATTAAGCAGCAACCCCTACCATTTAAATATCTAGGAATTCTCTTCTACATCAGTGCTCGACTTCATCCATCTCCTCTCCCAACTTCACCGGTTCCAATCTCGAAGCAAAGATTCAAAGACCTCTCTGTACAGCGTACAAGTTACCAAAGCGACTCACGTAGCCAGCCTTTGTTCTCTTTCAATATGCTTCCTTCACTGTTATCTGTTGGTATTGCGCTGTGAATTATTTCTGCGGTGCTCACTGTTACATTCATAGAGGCCTGGTGCCCAATTTGTGGACGCGGGAAGATGCGTTGTTGCAATCAGCCAAGATATCTCTTGGGGGGGGGGGGGGGGGCGGGGCAGGGTGGAAGACACATCAGTGAAAGTTTAGGTTTGTGGGTGGAACAATTATGCACTATTGAGGAGCTTGTAGGGGCAGATATGGTTGGTGATTGAATCGGTGTTGATCTTGATCTTGATGCTTGTCCGCAGCGGTTGGGAACATTGATGATGGAGAAAGAAGGAGAATGACGGCTGGGGAACGGCGGCCTGAAGTAAGGGTATTGTTGACTTGGACGTGTCTCAGCAGCATCAACGTCCCCAGTAATGTCGGACAATGGGCCTTCGGTAAACTCGGTATCATATCTAGACCTTTGTATCTCTACATCTAATCATCGCTGATCAAGTACGCTTCATCTTCGCCAGTAAATTCAGTGCGCTGCCTGCCAGTATGAAACCGCACTGATCCTCGCTGAGCGTATGCTTCGTCTTGATAACCACCTCGCTCCCATCCTTTTTCTTAACCACCACCTTCACCTCTCCCTCCCCTCCACTCTTCAATACATCGTACAATCCCTCCGTACAAACCTCATCACACGCATTGATCTTCCCGTAATCCTCCCCATTCGCAAACGTCAGCGGGACGACACCTTGCTTCTTTAAGTTCGTTTCATGAATACGAGCAAAAGACTTCGCGAGAATCACCCTTCCGCCAAGATATCGAGGTTGTAAAGCAGCATGCTCTCTCGCTGATCCTTCACCATAGTTATCTTCGGCTACAACAAGCCACTCGATGCCTTGATCCTTCCACTTTTGTGCAAGCTCAGGGATTCCGGATGTAGAACCATCGACGTCGTAGGCAACGTTTACCTCTCCTGTGGCGGCGTTGACGGCGCCGATAAGAGTGTTGGCTGAAATGTTAGGGAGATGGCCTTTGTATTTCAGCCAGGGGCCGGCAGCGGAGATGGTGTCTGTTGTGCACTTTCCAGTCACTTTGTACAGGACTTTGAGGCCGTGCAGGTCGTGGTCTGGGAAGGGTGCGAAGGGCTCGAGGAGGGCAAGACGGTCAGAAGTGGGGGAGACAACGACCTGGGTTGACGGTGAGGGAGCTCCAGATGTTGGGAGAAAGTCTGGATTTCCGGTTTCGAAACCAAATGCTGGGAGTTCGGCGCCGACTGGGGGTGAGAAGCGGAAGAGTTCTCCTGAGGGTGTGGTTATGGTGTCGGTTAAGGGGTTGAAAGATGTGGTGCCCGCATAAGACATTGCGGTTACGATTTCGGGGGAAGCGAGGAAGTTCATGGTTTCTGGGTTGCCGTCGTTGCGACCTCGGAAGTTGCGGTTATACGAGGTGAAGATGGCATTGCTATCTCCCTTCGAGATGTTATCTGTACGTTTCCATTGTCCAATGCAAGGCCCGCAAGCATTTGCAAGTACAATACCCCCAGCATCTTCGAAAGTTGACAAGGTGGAATCTCGATCGAGCGTAGCTCGTATTTGTTCACTCCCCGGTGTGACGAAGAAGTCAGTTGCTGGCTTCAAGCCTGCTGCTGATGCTTGCTTGACAAGATCTTCAGCACGCCTCATGTCTTGGTAGGAGCTATTTGTGCAGCTACCAATAAGTCCTGCAGATACAGTTTCTGGCCAATTGTTTGACTTGACTGCCTTTGAAAATACCGATAATGGGGTCGATAGATCAGGGGTGAATGGGCCGTTGATATGAGGTTCGAGCGTGGACAGGTCGATGGTGATCTCTTCGTCATAATGAGCGCCTTCGTCTGCTCTGAGTAGGTTGTGTATTGAGGAAGACGAAGCGATAGTCTGTGCTTGGAGCGCAATGTACCGTCGGTGGGTCGATTCGAGGTATGGGATATGGCGTGTCGAGAATGGGAAGAGAGAAGTTGTGGCACCGACTTCGGCTCCCATATTGCAAATGGTGGCCATGCCTGTACAACTCAACGAGTCCACTCCTGGTCCGTGATACTCGATGATGTAGCCAGTTCCACCACGGACTGTCAACTTCCCTGCCAGAGCCAGAATAACATCCTTCGGTGAAGCCCAGCCGCTCAATTGACCCTCCAATCTGACTCCCAGAATCTTTGGGGCTTTCAATTCCCATGGTGCGTCCACGAGAGCATCCACGGCGTCTGCACCACCAACACCAATTGCAATAGCTCCCAATCCACCCGCATTTGGAGTATGACTGTCGGTTCCCAGCATCATCAAGCCAGGTGCAGCATAGTTTTCCAGCACCGTTTGGTGGATAATTCCAGCTCCAGGTGGCCAGAATTCAATACCATATCTTTTCGCGGCGGACTCCAAGAAATCGAAGACCTCCTTGTTACCCTTAATCGACTCCGGAAGATCAACATCTGCACCCCTCTCTCCAACAATCATATGATCGCAATGGATGCTAGCTGGAACGGCTGTGGAAGGTAGATTGCAAGTCATGAATTGTAGTAGTGCCATTTGCGCCGATGCATCCTGCATAGCCACCCGATCCGGCTTGAGTTTAAGATTTGCATTGCCTCTGATATTGAGCCCATTGTCTGTATTCGAAAGGAGTGCCTCTTCGGGGTTGTCCAAATGCGAGTATAAGATCTTCTCAGCCAAAGTGAGCTTTCTCGAAGACCATAGCACCCGTCGTACTTCGTGCAATCGTTTGAGAAGCTTGGGATATGGAGGGGTTCTCGATTCGATATCAGGTTTGTAGGGGGCTGCAGGTTTAGTAATGACAGTCGCAAGGTTTCGTGTACATCGAGCCCTGGGGCGGGTCACTGGAGTCGAACTCTGTTTGCAGGTCAATTAGCTGGAATCTGGCCGAAAGGGGGAGGCACATACCCTAATAGCAGACCTGCTACTACTCAGAAGTCCGCCCCTCATGATTGCTGAGGGTTCAAATGTGGAGTGGAGAGTGGAGAGTGTCAGCAAGAGAAATTCTGCGCAAGATCAACACAAAAGCAGCGATATCGGGGAAACTTTTGGCATCAGAATTGGAACAACGCCGATTGGCTGGAGAAACGAAAATCCGGGGAGGGGAGATGACACTAAGAACTCCAATCAATTTTGTGAACCTACACCCTTCCTGTAATCACCGTCGTGCCATGCTACCACTGTAGTAATACGTAGCACTCTTGACTAGGTACAAAGAGCTGTAAGATGCGTTCGACTAGCTGAAGGCAGAGGAAGTTTGCCTGTGCCCGGGAGCCCAACCCGCTCAGTTTCAACGAGCTCTAGACTCTCCGCAACACACAGCTTGTCTCTATTCAGAAGCAGGGAGACTGTAGCCATAACTCAAGCATCAGTGGTGCAGAGAACAAAGAGTATTGAACAGTCCAGAGCTCAGTGGCCCACGCATCCCTGGAACGTAAAACTTGATATTCCCACTCCAAAGCCTAGTTGATAGAGGTTATCCCACCATGGCCTCAACTGGCTTTGTTGCACTTTGTTCGAGGCTCTTGAATATTTGCAATATTCCGAGTTTTTCCGTTGAGAGCTGAGGCTCCTATTTCGCTTATAATGATAGGCTTCAAAGCTTTATTTTGAATTTTCGATACGTTCCATTGAGGGCCCGGAAGAGATAGCTAGAAAGGTTTCCAGCCCAATTGATTGTAGTCGATTCTACTGAGCGTTGCTGCTTTGCACTAGTCGCTGCAGGGCGGTGCCGAGGCAATGAAGTCCCATGGTTGTGGTTGGGCTTGAAGGTCGGATTTCCTTGCACTTTCCATTGCTCCACCCATAGAAGATTGGTGACTGTTCCATGTATATGGCAGCCAACCGGGGCCTACTTTGGTATTTGTTCGAACAAATCAATTCCAAGGAAGAACGGCCGAGCGATGTTGCAACCTATTTCGTGGTAGACCTGTAGTATACCGTCAGTCTAACCTTGGCTTTTAGGTGATGAAGATAAGTTGCTTGCCGCAAATGAACGAGCATGGAAGAGGACCATTGATCCGCGATGCACTTTCCCGAGAAATTTTGTAAAGCTGCCTTCTCTCCCTCTGGTTTTCAAGTACTCTTCCTACCAAGTTAGGCCTTTCAAGGAAGGTGCAAGGAAGCGGGTGGAGCATGGTACCATGGCATTTCCAAGAGCGCTGGGATCACTCCTCCTATTACAACATGGACATCTTAACGTACTTGTTTTAGAAGCAGATTAATAGAGTACACGAGGCTGCAGGAGCCGATTTCCGAGTGGCCGCTTTTGGAAGCTCTCTTCGCCTAGTCTCTGGGCTTTCCACCCCCAGGTCCCAAACAAAACAAAACAAAACGACTCGACTCGTTCCACCTCTCCTTCCACTGCAACCTAACTCCACCGCCTTGATACGCACTCCTGCACTCCACTTCAAAAACACCAGATCTACATATTCGAGCTATCAAAGCTCATCACGTTTGGTTCTGTTCGTATCCCACGTTTCCCTATCCTGCCTCATTGTTCCAACCTCGCCTTGCACTTCGCTCACCACTGGCATCTCATCTGTTGTCTTACCTCCACACAGAGCGCCCTTCCTCCTTTCGATCACTAACTCTCTACCTTGCAGGGGAGGCACAGAATCCCTACAACCGCCCTTGCCAGGAGCTCTCGGTCAATCGCGCTCTGGTGCCCAAAGCCAACATGGAGGCCAATTCAATTGGTGGAGATCGTCCCCCGGGCCAGGCACCCGAGGAGAAGAAGTGGTCGGACGAGGAGTTGGCGCTAATCCATGCCGCTATGATGGTAGAACTCAGCCTCAAGCACACCCCGAGGGTCGCGTCTGCTAACTGAAGCAACAGGAGGAGCTTGGAGTTGGCCGCAAGGACACCCTGCCTCTCGATGATAAAGGTGTACAAATACAAGTCAGCAAGCCGGTCAAGAAGCAAATTGCGGATGATCCAAATGATCCGACAGCCCGATGGAGAAGTAAGCCTGCCTCGCCAACTCTCCTGGACCCCCTTCTAACATTTTATAGATATCCAATTTGATGATGTCGATCCGGCCGAAGCCGAGCTCGATAGCATGTACGATGGACAGCTTTATCGCTTGAGGAAGGAGGCAATGGGTAACTCACACCAACAAGGATTCTCCGGCCGAGGTGGTCGAAGCCCTACTCGTGGCCGTGGTGGTGGAGCAAATAGAGGAGGTCACAATGGCCGTGGTGGCTCTGGCAGAGGTGGACATAATCCTGGACATACAGGACGATCTGAGATACCAAAGTGTGTTCAAGCTCAGAAGGTGCACGAAGTCACGACTAATATCTTCGCCTCTAGTATTGCCTCACACCGTTCTGGTCGAGCACCGAAGACTTACTTCAATGATGCCAGACGCGGCATGAGTAAGCACGCGCGCATCGACGCCTTAGTTGCTAAACTTCGTGCAGAAGCTACTAAAGCTGACGCCGAACACCAAGCCTCACAGAAGGAAGCAGACGCGCTGGTCACTGGGCCACGTCAACAATCAGCAGCCAGTGCTCGCGCCTCAAAGAGACCTCAAGCGCCTACTAATATGCCTAAATATTCCCTCGCCAGCTCAGATGCTTTTCTGGCATATGCTGGGTTCAATAAGCCCCCACCGGCAAAGCCAGCCCCATCAAGAACTCCGCAATTACAACCTCGTCTATCTTCTCCAATTGTAACCAGCAAGGAAATTCACGAAGCACCGGTCGGCCCAGCAAAGGCTCATCCTCCGCTAGCATTTCAGAGTGCATTACCTACAAATCTTCCAGCTCAGCAAAATATTCAGCGTAATGCTGCGGAGGCAAAGAGCACTGCCATTCATAATATTTTGGCCAAGGAGAACCAGCCCCACACCATGCAGAATGGAGACGTTGGCCTCGCAGGCTCACGTTGGGCCAATACAGGTCCTGTGGCTGAGAGAACACCATCGACGACAGCGGCACCCCCATGCCCGGTTCTGCAAGCCAATACTCTCGCAACATATGGTCGTACTGTTTTGAGAGAGAACCAAGTTAAAGTCACCCACGACTGCCATAAAGACATTCGTGGTGTGGTTCGGCTCGTAAAGAACAATCCTCAGAAAGACAGATACCTCACAATTGAACTTGATGTTGAGGACAAGAGTATTCTGAAGCAGGAAATTCTTGACGAGGACTTCTTCAGCTGCGAGAGTACGCTCCTCACATACAGATCAAAGAGAGTTGAAGGTGGATCTGCGCCGGCTCCTCCTGTTACTTGGTGTATCAAATTTCAAATGCCGTACCAAGCCTGGACCTTCTACAACGCAGTTGCCTCCAACCCTAATGCCCGCAACAGGCTTAAGCAGCCCGATGACAACACGCCATTCCAGTCTGGTACAAGTTCTGCCGCTGACACTCATAACCAACAACCCATGCCTGTCGAGGAATCAGATGCTGCACCTAAGGTTCGGGAACCCGTCTCTCTAGTGGCCCCAGAGAATATTCGAGCCACAAACGCGGTCTTGCAGCCTGGGCATGCAAACCGGTTCCCTAAGTCAGCCGTGGATGCTGATACCCGGAGCACTGCGGCTTCTGCTGGCAGTGGTCCAATGAGCATTTCAGATAGCTCTCTGGACCTTCGACAAGAAGCTGTAGGACCATCTAACTCTCATCAACGAATTCCTTCATCGGAGTGGCCATTGATCCAGCCAATAGCAGACTCCTCATCGGCGGGTTTTCTTGATAGTTATCAGCCCGGAGGCAGCTATAGGATTAGCAGCCAAGCCTTGAGTGAAATGAATGAGATTGCAGGTTTCGGGTCACTTGTTTCACTGCATGAACCTGAACCTGAAATCGAACCCGAACCTATCCATCCGTGGATTCAAGCTCTACTGAATATGGATGATACTCATCTCATTCAAACCACATTCGATCACTTCGAGGAGAGTCCAGAGGGACCATTTTTACACCAACTCTCAAACATGGTTGCCAAGGAAAATGTTCCGCCAGCGTTCCGCTTGACCGGAGGGGAGATATTGTCGTCACCAAAATACCAAGAAGCTTCAGAGAGCCTTGTTGGAAGTCGCCTTTGTCTTTCGGAGACATTCTCAATGATGCCTGATATTGTTACTATCCATTACACTTCTGAGAAGGCCAAAAAGGTTCTCAAGAAGGCTGTTGCTCATCGTGAGAGTCGGAATATGACTGAACATGGTGTAGCCTCCCAAATTCTTCCAGATTTCGACAAACCTGAGAATGGACTGAGTCTCTCGCAGTATCGCGCTGATCCGGTCACGGTCCAGGCACTGGAGCAGCCAAATATTACCGACACGGTCAGCAAGCTGAAGGCAGATGGCCCTCGAGTCACTTATTCCACTGAAAAGCTTCTCAGCCTTCGACAGAGTGCTTCCAGTATCAGACATGGGGATATCTCGAGAGAGGTAGTCGGCCACGCTATTCAACAGCCAGGTGGTGTCAAGCCTATCAACCCAGCAAACATCATTGGAACAACTAAGAATGGTATTCCAATTGTAGCCGGCCGAGATCAATTGGCAAGACAATCAGCCCGTAGCAGCCTTGGCGGACCATATTTCAAGCCGACCACAACTGTTGGAGGTTGGCAAGCATACTCTGTCGCAGAGTCTGGAGACCCAGCGGAGCGTTCACGCAATGCACGACCAGTGAATGAACGTCCCAGTAGTCAACCCGTGGCAGCATCTACTCAGAAGCCAATGGTCCAAAATACTCCTTCAGCGAGTAATTTCGGAGTATCTATGCCTGCCGAGACTAAGTCAGTGGTGTCTCCAGCAGAGCCGGCTAATCACTCTCAAACACAGGAGACTGATAAGGCCCTCTGGGGTGCATTGCTTACAACTGTCCGAGACATCCGAATTCAAGCGCTGTCGAACACGAAGCCACAGACACCTCTGGTTTCTTCACGAGGTAGTGGACATGTCCCGACAAATTCCGAGTGTGATAGGCTTGCTAAAACTTTTGAAGGGCTGAATTTGAGCAAGGAGCCGAAGGAAGAAACATCAGCCCCAAATTCTCAACCTGTTGCAGCCACTGATATTGCCATCGGTACGACTCAATCTCCTTCTAAGGATCTGCCTCCACCTGCATCGTCTCTCACAATGAGTGAGGAAATCAAGGAATCATTAGAGTCTCCCCTAGCTTTGTTTTCTCGTCCTATGTCAAGTGCATCGACCACGCTGTCAAACTGTGTCGCCAACACAGTCAAGTCTGATATTGACTGGGTCACGCCTACTCTGACTTTGGCTGCGACCAATACCGCGGAGGTAAAGACTGAGAATTCGGCGGCTTTCCCAGTATCACCAATTGCACAGGGACCTGCGATCCCGAGTTCCACACCCTCCTTTCCTCTAGAGCGTTCAGTAAAGATTGAGAGTCCAAACGCCAATCTCTCATCTATCGATCCGCCAGTTGCTAAAAAGAGAGAAGCAGCACCTTTAAGATTTGAAGTTCAACCGGAGAACGAGTCCAAGATCGACCTCACAGTGATCGATGAGTTGGCCAACTTGAACCTAGAAGTAACGGCACCGACACCGATGAGGGACAACGCGAACACTCCGGAAACGGTTTTGCCAGCGCCACAAATCTCTGAAAGTGCACAGCCATTCTTGCAGAATATCACCAATAAGGACCTCAAGGGTGTTCCCGGTCTGAAGGCTTCCAGGTGGGCGAATGAGCCTGTTGCTCAAGCTCCGGTTCCTGGAGCACGACCAGCGCCAATAACCACGTTTAATCCCATTATTCCGCTTCCAGTTCATCCCTCTTATGCAAATGCTTCTCCGCAGCCTTTTGGTAATGCTTTTGCATCGCCGCCATCGATTCATGCCCCGATCGTGCTCCCGGCTTTACAGACCGTTCTTATTGCGGACCCTATGCGTCCTGGCCACTTCATGGAAGTTACTGGACTCCCTAAGGATCAAGTAGCTCAACCGGTATTTCCGCCAACGACAATTCCACGAATGATGAGTCCTCCTGCGAAGCAGGGAAATGTTCAATATTTCCAGCGAACACCGCCGGCCAACTTTGCACCTCGACCAGACATGTACCACGGCCACAAGTCAACTGGGTCTTCAGGCTCTGATTTGAATTTCAATTCTAGCAGTACACCATTCTCTCCTTCTAGAGGCCGTGGTGCCAGTGCTATCTCACCGCAACAGAGAACCGCATTGTCACCTGTTCGCCAGGGTGAGAATGTTCAGGCCAAGCTGCAATCCCGTCTTAACAGCAGTTTGGCAGGCAGATCTCCAAACAGTCAAGATTGATTTTGGTCGATGATTTTCCTTTTCGGAGTGGCGAATGTTTGCTTGTTAAGCTTTTGACTGGCAAGCAGTTTGGTCTTGGTTGATGTGATTGCAATCTGGACCTATTTGGAGCTTCTGATCGATACTGGACGGGCAGGTTGAGATCATTTGTGCTTTGGCGAGAGACGAGAGGATGCATACTGAAGAAACGTGATACCAGGCTTCCGATAACGATATCAGGCGCTGCGCTGATGTACCACTCTAGTTTATTCTAGAACACCAAAAAAGCAATTTAATTTGCAAATAATCTTTCTTGTGACTGTCAAAGTGGAAATAGCAAAGTTTTAAAAGTTTCGTGAAGTGAGAAAATTGAGAAAAGATAAATGTAACAGGTCATTATCACACGCTAATCCTAGCATGAAGAAAATCCGTTTCAATTTGGAAAGGCGAGTAGAGCTGCTTTACCGACAATTTTTAGTGAGGTATAGCGAGTAAGGGTAAGTCGAAGGTAACTTAGCAAGCTACAAAGCGTGCTAAGCGAGTTGGAGGTGAGAACCAGCGAACGATTTAGAGAAGTTGGCAAGTAAGAAGTAGCGGCCAAATAATTTAGGTATACGTCTTGCTCTTTTAATTACTGTTGGTGTAACGCAAAGCGATAGTGCCTTGGTACGGAGCGAGTTGCAGCTCAAAGGGGGTGAGAAAAAGCTCGGGGAGGGCGTGGAGCGAGGCTTCGAACGTAAAGCTAAAATGGGACCAACAGACAAGGCCGCGCGACCTATGGAAACCCAGTTACCCAGTTCACTGTTGGATTAACGCCATCCCCTAGATGTTGGTACGTTTGGCTGGATGGATAAATGCCAATCTCCAGAAGCAGGTATGTTTTGACGGCTGCGATTTACCCTTTTTTGCTCCGTCTAGAGCAGGGTTAACAAATAAATAGGATGTTATTTACCGTTAGACCTCTTGTGTGTTGGCTTTGATACTGAGTATTAAAGAAACCAGAAAGACCACATAGTTAGAAAGCATAGCGACCAACAATAGCGTATCAAACACATGGAGATGATGGCGCCTTCTTATATATATACCAACACATATCATGTTCGTATAAAGGTACCCAAGCTAATAGAAGCTTAGGAGAGATGAAAGTCAAGAAAAGCCCAATTATAATCCCAGACCTGTATCCACGGGACCACGAAAATCCAAAACCTAGTCACTATATTGACTTAGACAAATTTTCCTCTCGATGAATGCGTTCTGGCCACTCTCTTATCTTTGTAGCATTCGAGCAAATGAAAGCCTTCTTCCCTAACTGCTTGATCTCCTTATAATCCCTCTCGAATTCCGTCTCAGGTTCAGACCCATTATCTGCCAAGAACATGTATTCAAGCCGACCTAAGTTACAAAAGCGCCAACCACCCTTCTCTGGTTGCATAATTGAGCCGCCGTTTCTTTTGTTGTCTCCTTGCCATTCTCGACAAGATACTTGATCTTCTCCGGTCCTGTACGCAAGCTTTGAAAGATTATGCCTTTCTCGGAGTCGGCGCCAACTTCATAGTGTTGGAACCCTGTTTCAAAAACATATTTTTGACATTGCCCAGCTTTGGAGCCAGAGATGGCCGAATTGCCTTGTGACATGATAGAGTTGGATAGGGCTTAAGTACCAGGTAAAGCGAGGGTAAGGTACCAAAGCAGAGCGGCGATGTGGTCACGTGCGCTGTGGCTTGGCGCGAACGCAAAGTGAGGTAAGGAGTGCCTTCGCCTAGTTAAGCGTTGCTAGGCGAGGCTGGCTCGGACCACGCCGGCGCGGAACAATTACTGGAGAGAGGAACCGAAGCCCCTTTCCGGAGACCGGGCTGTTCATTGGGCTGTCTTGGACCCCCGAAAGCCACTAAAACTAACTTCACCATGCGAGAGACAAACAGTGAACCTCGCACCCACCCCTCTCCAACCCATTGAGACGCAGGCATATCAATCGTTCAAGATGCCTGCCTCAACCTCGACAGTCACAACCTCCGACACCCCTAAAAACGAGAAGACAGCACGGTTACGCAGCTCCCCAGACACCGAGACCGCCCCGCCACTTGAGGTTAAGGAACATGATTTCTTCTGGACCTATACGGAGGAGCCGCACCGGACGCGGCGAATGGCTATCATTAAAGCACATCCTGAAGTATGCTCCTTCCTCCCTCCATCTACATTCCATCAATTGGTTCCCGTGAAAGAGTGAGAGTTAACAGCGACTTCTGGCACAGGTAACTAAGCTCTGCGGGCCAGAGCCCCTCACAAAATACCTCGTCCTGCTCGTCGTCACCATCCAAGTGCTCGCCGCCTGCAACCTACAAAACACGCCCTTCTGGTCCCTGCGCTTCTGGGGCACCGCATACATCATCGGCGCAACGGCAAACCAGAATCTGTTTCTCGCCATCCATGAGATTAGCCATAACCTGGCGTTCAGGAAGGCGGAGCTGAATCGAGCGCTTGCTGTGTTTGCCAACCTGCCGATTGGGATTCCGTATTCTGCGAGTTTTAGGGTATGTTCCCCCTCCGTTCCTTGTGGGGAAAGATGAAGCTGATAGAGAGAAATTGAAGCCCTACCACCTCACACACCACAAATCCCTCGGTGTTGACGGGCTCGACACCGACCTCCCCACACGCTTCGAAGCCGTGTTCCTGGACTCCTTGCTAGGAAAAGCGTTCTTCTGCACCTTTCAGATCCTCTTCTACGCCCTCCGCCCCGTCTTCGTATACAAAGTGCCTTTCACATCCATCCACTTCGCCAATATATTTGCCCAGGTCCTCTTCGATGTCATCCTTGTGCGCTATACCTCGCTCCACTCTCTGTGGTATCTTATACTCTCGAGTTTCCTGGCCGGCAGTCTGCATCCATGTGCGGGGCATTTCATCGCAGAGCACTATATCTTCACCCCCTTGCCCTCTTCCGCCAAAGATCCCTTGACAAACACGTCTATTCCGGAGACGTTCTCCTACTACGGGGTTCTCAATTATCTCACGTATAATGTGGGCTTGCATAATGAACATCACGATTTCCCTGCCGTGCCGTGGAGCAGACTGTGGGAGGTGAACAGGGTGGCGAATGAGTTTTATCGAGATTTGCCACGGCATCGGAGCTGGGTGGGGGTTATTTGGAGTTTTGTGATGGATGAGAAGGTGGGGATGACCTGTAGGGTTAAGAGAAAGGAGGGGGGACGGATTGTGGGAAGTGGGAGTAAGTGGAGTCAGGCTGAGGTGGAGGCTTGATTTCATGTGGTGGGGGTGGACGGTGATAGAATGCGTAATGAGGAATGACAGATGTATAAAGGAAGAGAAATGATTAATGGCGTTCAAGGGGAGGGCATGAACTGTACATACCGCAGCGTGCCTGCGATCACTCGTCCTTTTCAGAATAGAATAGATCAATTAATCAGTATTCTTACTGACCCTTATTCCGCCCGTTCCTCGGCCCCTTTCTTGCATATATAATCTCTTCCACGAGAAGTGCCTCACTCAAGGGAAAGCAGGAAAGTTAGTTGATTTGCGTCGATTCGCTTGCTTTGCTCTCCTAATGTACGTACCTTCCCCGCCTCTCACCTCCTGATCTCCTCTCATCAATCGATTCAGTATGAGCATCAGCATCAGCCGCCCAGCTCAATCCAACTCCCAACCACCTTCGTATGAAAAGTAAAGAAACGAAAAGAGAACCATCCGTCGAGGCGCAATACTAGAGTACAGGTGCGAGATAGAGAGATCGTCGACTTTCGTTCATGTGCTGGTGTTGTGTTTGTGTCAGGAAACACGCGGTGCTATGCCATACCCATCCATCTCGCCATTGATTCAGCCGTTCTACTTCCTTCCTTCTCAACCAAGCCCGGAGACTCGATCAAGAAAGGCCATTCCTTCATGGTTCGAAATGGAAATGCCCACCAAAATGCAAGGTCACAGCCACCCACTAAAGCTTACATACCCACTCTCCCAACTCCACCCCAAAGGCAAAAAGGAGTTTAGAAGAAAAGATAGGCAAGCAAGAAGCTGACTAGGCACAAGGCAGCAACGACCTGCAAGGGAACACCCTGAGTCGTCTGAACCCGATGCGCAATCTGGTTGACCGTCTCATTGCTCGTCTCGCCCTTCGCCACCTTCCGCATCCGCATTCCGCCTTCTTGTGCGTATGAAGCAATCGTAGCCTGTGCCTCCGCCAACTTCACCTTCAGCTCGTCGTAGGAGAGGGGAACGGCAGGTGGGGGGTTAGAAGGCATTGCGGGATTCGAGGCCGAGGACTTGACTTCTCCGAGGGAGCGGGCGTTGGAGGGCTCGTCTTCAAGTCGTACGGCGGGGGCACCTCCAACGGAGCGGCGGGTGTCGGGGGTGTAGGCTGCTTCTTCCGGGGAGGGCGAGCGCTGGCTTGTGTAAGCTGGGGGTGCTGTGTCGGGGGTCTGCGGATTCTTAGCAGGGCTGAGAAAGACAGGAGGGGAAACCTACTGCGCCGTTGGTCAAGCCGTTGGTGCCATTCTTTAAGGGTGTTGCTGCTGCAGCCGATGCTCCTGGTGGGAGATAGACAACTCGGATCTTCTTCTCTTGGACAGAGGATTTCTCAGCCTGGCCAACATGCTCCCACTGTCTTGTGTCAGATGGCTGCGAATGAGCTTGGACTTTGTAGTACGCACAATTTCGTTGATGTTTGTGAACTCCTTGTCAGAGGTAACCGCAACAGATTGGACGAGGAATTTGTCTCTGCACTTTGCATCCAAAGGAGGCTCTACTTTCATGGCTTGGAGAAGAACTACGAGATGATCAGCATCAAGACATATGCAACGTGCTCCCCTATAGATAGAACGTACCAACAACCTCAACCTCCTTTCCAGGCTCGATTCTTCCTGAGTTCGGACGGACACAGTATCTATATCATCCATTAATAACCCGATCTCTGGCTTCAGACGAGATGGCGCATACTGTTTTGGGGCAGTCGTCTTAACCTGTAGCACACCCATCTCGTCAGGATCTTTCCGCATAAACCCGCGCAGAGTCGGAGAGCTTACCTTGAACGCAACAGGAGTATGGTTGGCATTTCTAATCTTGAGGGTTTGCGAAACCTCCGAGGTGAACGGCCCTATTCCCATCAGTCCAGCTCCTCGCACAACAGCAGATGCACCTACGCTGAAACGCCAGCTCCTGGGGATCGATCTCGACCGACATTGCGAGTGATCGTGTTATCCGAAATTGTGTCGGTCGGCGTTCACTTTGTAAGGAAGTTGGACTTCGGCAGGCAGAGAATCAACAATGCAGTTGCAACCTATCCTCGCAGCTGCCTTTCGTACAGCACAAAGAGAGGAGATGTGCAGAGGACGGAATTCGCAACCAAAAGGTATCTGGTGGTGTTGGTACAAGGTGATCGATCGCACGCAGGGCAATTCGTGATTGTTTGAGATGGCTTGATCACAAGAGGTCGCTCGCGGACGTGCCCGTGAGATCTCGCCCTCGCTAAATTTCAACGTCATTGTCCCGACGCTATGCTCATTGGATGGCACGGATATCGTTCTAAACTGACACGGCTGCGACTGCGGCCACCTGATTATAAAAACGAAATATTTTCGACCCAGAGCTCTTTTCGATCACCCCCTTACACCCTTTCGCAACTTCGCACATAATCATAACCTTTAATTACATTCAACCACAGTTAAAAAACATCATGGCAGGAGACCTGGAGGTCCTCATCGACATGGGGTTCGAGAAGGCTCGAGCAGACATGGCAGTCAAGAAGACTGGCGGTTGTAAGTCACCTTCCCCTGCCAGTATTCTTATACAAGCCTAACATAAGACTACAGTACAAGGAGCTCTTCAGTGGCTGGAGGACAACCAAGACAAACCCCTCGACGAGATCACCAGCGCAGAGAACAATGACGAAACAAACCCCTCCATCGAGCCCGCCCCACTGAAGGAAGGTGAAGTCGCACGCTCCATGGTCTGCAATGAATGCGGCAAGAAGTTCCGAAGCATGGCGCAGGCCGAGTTCCATGCGTCCAAGACGTAAGTCATGATCTCCACATCGCGGGGTAGACGGGTATATCCTTGAGCAGAGTGGGCTGACCATTACTCTTCATATTATAGCGAACACGTCGATTTTTCCGAATCTACGGAGGAGATCGCACCCTTG
This sequence comes from Hyaloscypha sp. PMI_1271, assembly GCA_021399465.1. Classification (NCBI taxonomy): domain Eukaryota; kingdom Fungi; phylum Ascomycota; class Leotiomycetes; order Helotiales; family Hyaloscyphaceae; genus Hyaloscypha; species Hyaloscypha sp. PMI_1271. The sequence continues at coordinate 35,431 of JAJTUS010000056.1, forward strand.
ACTGAAGAAGAAAAGAAGGCAAAACTCGAGGAACTAAGAGCTAAGAACGCAGAGAAGAAAGCTAAGCAAGCTATTCTCGACAAGGAGGAGCAGCGGAAGAACGAGAAGATCCGCATGAAGTCTACGAAAGAGGTCCAAGATATCAAGGAAAAGCTCGCCCAACAAGAGCAGATTAAAGCCGCTGCCGCAAAGCGCCAAGAGAAGCTCAACGATATCGCAGCTAAGAAGCGGATTCAGGAGAAGATTGCTGCAGACAAGGAGACCCGTCGCCTAAAGGCTGAAGCTCAAAAGGCTGAGCGGGAAGGAAGAGCACCGCCACCTGATCCATCTCTTGCTGCCGCTCAAGCTGCTGCTCCTTCATCTAGTGGAAGTGCGCCCAAGAAGGAGGTTACGGAGGCGAGATTGAGACTGCAGACTGCGGGGGGTGTAGTCATGAAGAACTTCCCTGTAGAAACAACCCTTTTTGAGGTTGCTCAAGCTCTCGAAGGGGACAATGGAGGGGTGCCGGTTGAGAGCTTCACCATGACATACCCCAAGAAGACGTTCTCTGGCTCTGTGGACTTTGGCAAAACGTTGAAGGAGGCGGGGTTGATCCCTTCTGCGGTTTTGATCGTGAAGTAGTTTTGCAGGGCTTTTGCTGGTGGGACTCGGAGTTGGCATTTGGGCGTGATTTGCTGCATATTGCATGGACGGAGTTGCGGACTTGATATCTGCTTTTTTGCCGTCTGTCCTAGGATGATCATAGGCAAAGGGCACCTGAGGTCAGCGTTGACCAGTTCACAAATCGGAAAATAGAGTCTCGAATCTCTTGAGAGCAAAGTGCCCGAGCATGTGTCTTATTGATGGTGAGCAAATGCATTAGTTCTTATTGCAAAACTCTCGGCATAATCTCGTCACAATAACTCCTGACTCCTAGCAATTGGAGCTATACATTGAAGAAGACTTTGTATGTTTCTTTCCCACGCCCATTCGTCCATAACGCCTTGGAGCAATCCGGTAACAATACCATTCCTAAACACCATTGAAGATACCCCCCTGATTTGACTGTAACAGACTTAACCGTTCATCCTCTGCCTCTTGGTATCACCTCCAGCATCACCTCCCACAGGTCCATTGGCAGGTAAATCCGTCAAAGGCGTCCTGTTCGCTCCATTATCAACCGGTCTCTTCAACGGCTGCTTGAATGATCCCCTATTCGCCATCGGACTAAAGCTCCCAGGTGCACCAATCCTCCTTGTCGCATCCAGCTGGGGGTTCACAATATTAGTCGTCTTTGGCCCAGGGCTGGCAGCCACAGCTTGAGATGAACCAGGTATATGTTTAAGATCTCGAGTCAGTGGTTTGGAGGTTTTGTGGTCGATTCCGGGAGTTTTGCGGATGGATGGGGATTGGGCGTGTGGGTTGAAGGCGGGGAGGTGGTTGGGTAGTGGTGCGGGGGCTCCCTCGGTAGTCTGGCCTTCGGGGAGCATGGCTGCTGCTCTGGCAGAGAAAAAGCCTGCTCCTTGTGGAGGCATGCTGGCGTCAGCGTCGGAGGAGGATCTGTTAAGTCGAGCTGGAGAGGCTGGTGCTGAAGGTGGCCCATTCCGACTTGGCTGGTTGAGGACGCGTCCAGCAACAACAGGGCGTGGTTGAAATCCCGAATCTGCTGGTGGACGCATAGCTTGACCTGCTCCGCTGTTCGACCTCGTAAATCCACTATTGGGCGTTTGGGGTTGAGGTGCCTGATTATTGTTGCCTACAGGCTGACCTCTTCCTGGGCCAGGCCCTGGTTGAGGGCGACTTGCAGGTGGCCTATTCATATTTAGGTTGCCTCCGTTTGGGGCAGAAGGGCGGCCTCGATCACCATTAAAGTGGTGAGATGCAGCAGGTAGCTCGGGAAGAATAACCACCTCGTCCGGATGGGATTCCGGGTCTGCAACACTGAAGTCTGCTTCATCAAAATCTAGAAAATGTTAACAAAGTATAACGCGAACGAGGTGCAACACTCACCTCCAAATTCGTCATCGAAGGTATCCTCAGTGGCTTCAGTAGTTAGCAACTCTCCTTCCACAATGAGCTTAAAGACTCACAGGTACTCGCACCAGCAGCTCCATTCTGTGATTTCTCCTCCAACGGTTTAAACTCCGGCTCCAGCTCCTTCTTCACAGGCGTAGGCACAAACGTAGAATGCCTGTGCAACTTCTCAACATCCCACTTCGTAGGTTGTGCCTTGACCTTAGTAACCTGCTTCAAATACTCCTTATCATAAATGCAATTGCCGAGCACATTGCCAAAACTTCTGAGGGCTCTCTTCAATGCATCCGTCGTGCCCTCCTTCTTTGCCTTTTCAAACGCCGCCGCTTTTCCCTTACAGTTCTCCATGTGTCCGTACCCGACATCCTCATGAAAGGTTCCATCTCGCAGTGTGACTCGTACAATAACACTGAGACCTAGAGAGACCCTGAAGGTCTGCGGATTCTCGTCTACGAAATCGACTTGTACGTCCATGATCTGGCTGGACCAGCCGTTGAAGCCGAAGACTTCGTTGGCTAGTTGGATGCATTTCTCTGCTGCCAGATAGTGAACCTTTTGTCCCGAGGGTCCGGCTCTTGAGGAGATGTATTCTGGGCCCAGTTGCTTTTCGAGTCGGCTTTGGAGCGTGGCAATTTCTTGGGCTGTGTACTCGGAGATTCGAGGCTTGACGTCTTCGAAGGGATTTGTTATTGTTTTCCCGCCTGTATTGAGATGCTGGTCGCCGACGCTACAGAAGTTAGCAAATGAGTATCTAGTAAAGCTGGGCCAGAGCATACGCAGGCATCTTGAAGTGATAGCTTAGCAAGGAGACAAAGCTTCCGCGCTCACATTGATTGAGGCGTTGATGATAGATGGTTGGTCGTCGCGTGCTGAGTTGCTGAAGTCGCGATTCTCTGTCGCATTAATTCAAGGCAGACGCCTCGACACGTGACCATCCTCGTACAGCTTGTCACAGATCCAGGTTCAGCAACCAATAAATCGTGTTCAGTATCAGATGAAATGAAACCAAGTCGATACACCGTTTCTTCCTCGGCTTTTATGGTTAAATCTGCTTAACCCTAACCCTTAAGTTTTTTTTATGGGGATTTCATCAATGCATCATCACACGCACTTGCCTCACATCGCTGTAATCATTCTCCATGGTCCTAGTCTAAGCTACCAGACCCAGTTTCGCTATGGCAGAGAGGTACTCCTGACATTGTTTGCCGCCTTTGCATGAAGGGCTCAAATGCATAAAAACCAAATCCATCCGAGAAGCCCAACTCCCAAGCATGCTCGAAGAGCTCTGACAAAAGAAAAAAGAGAATCTTCGTAAGCTTCGTAGGTACTGCCGTAGGGCACGTACTGTAATAAACACTAGACGCCAATGTGTGAACAGCTGCCCTCTATAGCATCCCGAACCAATGTGACAATCTCGCTCCTTCGTATGTACCCCATGAAAATGGGCCCCAAATATCATGATCCTGAACCACTTCTGTCATGTCTCTACCAGAGCCCTACGCGGACGGGTAGATTACCTGAAGGTGCACCATATGTGCCATTCAGAAGTTGGTTGCGGATCGAGTTAGGATCTCTGGAACCGCCACCACCACCCATCCAACTCAGTTCCGATCCAAGAGCATTGACAGCGACCTGCATTCGACCACCGCTCTGCTCGTTGTGCTTCTGGAGTCTCTGGTCCCATCCGCCGGAATGTAGCTGGAAGCCTCCTCCGCGCTTCGATGCCTCACTGATGACTAAAGCCCAAGCCCTCGAAATCTCGTCATAAGCATTGTCTTTGTGGTGTTTATGTGATTGACTGTCCCATTCGGGGAGGTCGTGAATGACTTTTGTTGCGTTATCGAGGTAGTTGAGGGAGACGGTGGGTTGGGTTTCGTGCGGGGGTAGGTAATGCGGCGTAAAGTCGGTCAGGGCTTCGATGAGATCAAGCAACGGTTGCTTGACTCGATTGTATGCATAATCTGAGCCAGCGTTACCGCCGAATGGGAAGGCTTCTCGTAGCTTTTCTTGGTATGAGGAGAGGACGTCGATGGTTGCGGCAACGGAAGGTCTTGGTGCTGAGTCCACCACTTCTGCACCGATTTGGGGATGTCGTTCACATATTGTTTGAAGGACGGATCGTAGAGACTCAGCGTCAAGTGTTTCGAGGAGACGGGGGAGTGCAAGGGGACGGCCGGCGACTTCGTTGGCTCTTGATCTCTTCGCAGGTCGAGCAATAGTGCGAGGAGCAAAAGCGGGGGAATTCTGGGGAGAGATGCTCATGCTGTCGTCGATGCCATCGTCGTCGGCCTTCCGCTTTCGAGATCCCATTCTTGAGCTGGATGTGTGAGGAGAGGCTGATACAAGCTGTTAGTAACAAAGCTCCTTCGTCGTCGTGCCATCGTGTGCTTGCTTACCAGGGTTATTATGTTGGTCGTGATGATGAAGTGGGAATTCGGAGAACGATGACGGATGCGTGGGTAGCAGAACGTTCATCTTGCTGAAGATCGTTCGTCTAGGCTAGCTAAGGGGTCCTATAGTCCCTGTATTGTGATGTTGATTGTTGTGGACTCGAGATGGTGAATGCACTGTTGATGCTTGGTACAACGGAGAAAGGGTGCGAGGATTCGGTACAGCACAAACCTAAATTGCTTTCGAGCTAGCGAATTTAATGAGACGAAGCCACCCGAGGGACCCAACAACACAACGTAACTCTAGAAAACACAAATGAGCGGTCAAATCCAAACACTGCAACACTGTCGGGGATTTATTTGTTTAAGAGAACACTACTGAATAACAAGACTCATAAGATGGCAACCGCCTGTTGAATCTTCTAAGTCCGAGAATGTTCGAAAGTGGCAGCCCCTCTCGTTCGGCACGATCCGAACTTCATCAACATTACGAATGCCTTTACAGCCTTTAAAGGAGCGATACTCTGAGATTCAGAAATGATCTAGCATGGTTTCCCTTCTGAAGTGGTCAATGTCCCGCCTGCACTTTGAACCTCCTTGAAGCCAAGAAGCTCTTCATCGACCAGATCTCTTTGGGGTTGGCCAGCTGCTGTGGTTGCCACGGATCCAGAGGCCCTTTTTTTGAGACCATAGCAAACTCCTTCAACAATATGGACCCACATTTGGTTGATATCGACATCATACACATTAAACGACCCCGGGTTGCACACAACATGGGAAAACCAAAATACGAGAAGCAACCTCACTCAGCTGACTCGCGCGGATATGCCCCAGACCGTTTCACTCTGCTCCAAATCATCTAGCTTGCTCCGCCTCCCGGAAGAATACTGCGCAACAACTCAATGTACCAAGCCGCTCTCAAACATTCAAGTATCCCCTTTTGCAGTGAATCTCGAGCTCGGCGTTTGTTGCACATCTGGAAGATCCTGGGCCATTTGAGAGTGAATCCCTGCAGTCTACGTTTTGTAGTAATCTTACATCGCCCCAATGTTCCAAGACAGTCTGGATATTCAAATCGCGTTCTTCAATTTGACAGTGAATTTTTGAAGCCGGCATTTTGTTTGCACGCCGACTCAATATTCCAAAAGGTTCTGGAACCTGGAGCTTGTCATTGCAGTGGAGAGCGCATATTCGAAGTTGAGCTTTTCGCTGCATGCTCAATGTTCCAAAAGTTTCTGAGATATTGAGATTGTGGTTAAAGTGGAAAGTTAATTTCCAAAAACAAGTTTCCTGTGTATATCTAGAATCTCGGCTCTCGATTTTGTCGATATAGGAGAAAACATGATATCAAGACTCCCAGTGTTTTGTTGAACATCGACTCAATGTCCCAGATGGGTTTGGAACATTCTCCACAAATCCATGAAATTTCGGACTCGCCCAAGAGCCTTCGCTAGGGTGACTCGAGTTGGGTTTTAAATCAAAGTGCCAATACATGTGTACCATTATATCATCATCTGCATTATTCTATGAATTTCTAGGACTCGTCCTCCGATCTTGTTTTGCCTTTTAGCCCTGGGGCCGTGCCTCCAGCACCTCCCCTTCCTCCTTCACTGCATCTACAACCCCACAAAACTCACCATCGACCTCGCAGGCACCGTGCTCTCCCAAGTCCCATCCTTTCCCGCAGCAACTGGGTCCAAATCCTTCAAATCGTTCCCATTATCAGTCAAGAAAGCCGCCAGGCTCGAGAAGCCCTTCCCGCCGTAGAGAGTCAACTCAACATCCGTAGCGTAGCATCTTTTGACTTATTGATAATCTGCGTTGCAATAACTCTATCAAAATTTTTAAAAGTATTAACATATACCTGTTTATTCCCGTCACTCGCATTAATCCTCAGCGCACCAGGTCTAACCAACCGACTAAACTGCGCCATAGCCCATAGCCTCTTCGAAATCTGGTACGAGTCTCCAGCGAATCTAATCAAGATCGTACTCTTCCCCTTCATATCCACTCCTTGGCAGTAAATAAAAATACTAATATTGTTCTCCGTAAACGCTTTCTGGATAGTAAATGCCCAAGTCAATCCTTCACCCGCAGTATGGTTGAAATACCAGCCATTCGTCCACTTTTCCAAGGAGATCAGACCATTTTTCTTTACCGGACCGGCAGCGTGGTATTTGACTTGCCGTTAAGTGGCGAGCTGTGGCCGTGAGAGCTCACGACTGAGAGCAGATTGTCTGCACCAGCAGCTTGGATACGGACCAGTATTCTGGCTTGCGATTTCCAGCCCGTTGCATCCCAGAAGGTGATTTTCGTATCCAGGCCTGTTGCTTACAGGGTCGGTGCAAAGAGCACAAGAACTCCGCGGATTGTGTGCCCTTCGAATTCATACTTGCGTATCTCTCACACAACTCAGGCTCGTTCACAAATCCTACGTATGTGGCTTCGATTCCGGAGGCTTTGTAGTAGAGAAGGCATTGTACGATACAATTGGTGTAGGCTTGTCTCCAGTCTCCTGAAGCGCAAGAGGTGTTGGTTACTCCGCACAGAGAGTTGCCGTATGTGTTGTCGTAGCTGGTCTTCATGTATCCTGGCGCAGACCATGCATATGCTGCGGACGTCTTCACGCTTTCACTTGCTGCGATCCGGGACAGCCAGAGCTGCCCGCTGTCACTGCCATCCCAGTTAAGAAACAATGTAGCAGCTGGGGAACCGGTTGAGAGGGTTTGGATACTGTTCACGTAGTCGAGGGCAGAATGGCCGAGCCGATGCCATTGCAGAGGATTGTGAGGCCTGCTCCTGTTATGTTACTGAATAGCAGACCTAGGACCTTTGTTCTGTTCGTTGGTGAGAAACCATATTTCCCATATATTGCTGAGCTCGTTGAAATTAGGTAAAAACTCCGAGGTCATCTACGCGCTGATATTGATGAGAAGTGTCGACGGTGAGGCGGAGTTGCGCAGCCACTGCTAGGAGAGAAGAGAAAGCCTGCAAGGCAAGTGCAACAAAAAGTAGGGAGCTGAGCATTCTGTCGTCAAGTGAGCGGACGATTCCTAGCTACAGGACCAAGATATAAAAAATTAGAATCCATATTTTCCGAGATTTTATGAGAGGCTGGGGGACGGCAAGGCAATTTTGTCAGCATGGGCTTAGGGTTCGCGGGGCTAGGGCTAATGGACTACCAGAACGAGATGTGAATAAGCGGTGAATTGTGATGTTGGAGGTCTTGCGGAGGAAGAAGCAGCCTGTTAGGTTGGCGGAGGGTCGTTGGCGAAGGAGGTGGATGTGTTGTAGTCGGTTTTAATCTTGGTTATGCTTGTGTAAGGGACTGAGGCGACGAAGAGGAGGGTCAGCAGGTGCAAAGTCGCTACCATTGTCGAGGAGAGAGAAATGGCCATTTGATGAGACCTTGAAGTCGGAGATGTTGACTTTGGGAAGATTTCCAGAAGGAGAGGACCTACTTTCAAGTTAATAGTTATACAGGAATGTTTCTGCCAAGGCTGACGAGCACCAAAGAGACGACAATTTCAACAACAACAGACCTGGATCTCTCCTATCGAAGGATATGCCGGGCTGAGTGTTCCATTCCTAAAGGGACTTTAGCGAAAGCGATGATCAAATGAGAAGAACTAGCTTGTGCTATCCACCAGTTTGGACAGCTGGGAGGACGCGCAATGCACTCTAAGTTCAAATTGGACTCTTTTGGCAGATCAGATTCTTGGGGCTGCGAAACCTCTCGGGTTACGACAATTTGACAGTGTGTTGTGAAGGTTTATGCAAAACACAACTCTTCCTCGCTTATGTAAAATTCAGGGGCAAACGCCCGTGGCGCATGGCATTCAAGCCACTGAGGCGCAAAATCTGGACCTTAAATAGACGTCAAATCCTCTCTTCTCATTATATCAATTTAACAATCCGCAACTTGTAAACGCATTATGTTTTGTTTGCAGCTTCCCTCATTATTTCTTCACCGTATTTAGGACACATCGTTGCCACGATCTCAATCTATCGCCCGCTTTTGGCTTCTTCCTGAAAAGGCAACTGCAATCCACACAACTCCAGACAAAGAACACAAATCGCCACGAACTGAATTATAAGGCCTCTCAAGCTTACTATAAGCTTACTATATATAGTAGAAGGTCAAATCTTAAGAGTTACTACCAAAGAGAGTGTAAAGTATTGAAAGTCTATGATATTAATCACGTGTGACCTCGTATATTACGAGGCGTGATTTTTGACTCCACAAAGCGCGAAAATTTCTATGCGAGCTCGTATAAAAATAATCACGTGTTTTTTGGTCTCGCAAAATTAGAGATATTAAAATCGGAGAACGAGAAATTCATTACTACAAGATATACGATAATTCCGATTAATATGATTTATATTAATTCATTTTATTATTGTTGTGTCGGACCGACTCTACCTAATCTCAAACACTGCTCCCGACGGTGGCCTTGTCTTCTCATCCCTCCCCTCCACATGGCTCAAATCCACAACCCTCGAAATCACGCAAGGCATCCTTGAACCGGATCCCTCTCATCATGCCCTTCCGTCTCGGCAGTTTCTTCTAGCCAGTAGCACTGAGATTCTTGGAAGCCTAGTCCGTATCTCTGTACGCCCTCCTCATACGTCCCTTCTTTCTCCTCCCCTTCACTTTCGCCTGCGATATTCAGAAGCTGGGCCAGATCCCCGCATGCCCTCTGATCCCAACCCCTGATCTCCCACGACTCTAAAAAATTGAGTTTATAGAGTTTTGTCACTGTTGAGGTTAAGTAAGTACTGTACATGCTTTGTGCTGTGTGGAAGATAGATGGATAGTTCCTCACGTAGATTCATTCCCAACCTTTTTAAATCCAAGTCATTTTTGGCGTGAAAGGTAGGCAGATATCATTGTCTCGTTTGTGCTCTCTCTCTCTCTCTCTCTCTCTCTCTCTCTCTGTCTCTCTTTTTTGTGAAGGCGTTGGATAATACGATCGATTTTGAGTTGAGCTGAAGGGGGAGGCATCGAATACTGCGTTACGTTGGAGAACAAGGCTAAATGCGGGGCAGATCGCCGGGCTGCAAGAGGATGTCCACGTCGAAAGGGGAAGAGCGTTCTTCCGTCTCATTGCCGTGGAGCAAAAAGGGAGTTTTGTGTGATGATTCAACGTTGAGCTGAACACCTTCACGCGCACTCCTCCACGGTATCGATCTCAACAGGATAGGGTCCCAGACTTTTAGAATATCGAGTCGTTGTGCAGTAATAGTTTAACTTCGACAGCGGCTGGCACGCTTACTGAGAGCGTAGTGAACAGGAAAAGTCTAAGACTCTAAGCCACGCTTCACGATGGCCAGTCGAGGCTATTTCAACGGTACAAGCAATACCACAAGCCTGCAAGGCCTGAGCAACAAAACCTAATACACGATCAAAAAAATGTCACGATTCTCAGAAATGAGTAAATACTATTTGCAATTATCTGACTTTATTCGTTGAAAGCATTAATCATTCCCGGCTCTGTTGTGTGCAATGAATATCTCGCGCAGAAAAGACCCTCAAACTCCCATTCTCGATCGCAGAAGATCTACCCTCCTATAAGCCCCAACTAGAATAGATTTCCGAGCGTAAGACGGTAAATCCTCTCAACCTTCGTCTCTGGGCCACCCTTCTTCTCGGCCTGCGCTGCCAAGAACTCCGCCTCCTCAGCATCGATTCTCGCCTTTCCACCATACAAGTCTGCCTCCTCAGGCTTGATAAGCTTGGACTTCATAATAACCTTATACCCGCAGAAAAGGATAATGTAAATTGGGAGGCCCAAATAGGTCGTGACGAAGGTTCTCGAGTCGAATGTGGGATGGGTTCCTTTGGCTGCCGTCTTCTTATAGGCGAACAGAGCGAATCCTTTGAAGAACATAATGAGGATGCTGAAGATGAGCGCTCCGACTGACCCCCACATGCCCAGGGGTGCAACGTAAGCTAAAGCCGAGTCTGGGATGTTCTGTGCTTTGCGAGCTCGAACAAAGAAAATGTGGGAGATAAGGATCGAGATCCAAGTCAATAGTCCGAACATGGTGACGAGGTTAACGAAATAGCCGAAGACGGTGTATGATGCGGTATTAACACCAAGGTAAGCCAAGAGACAGAAGCAGACGGAGAGTGCCAGTGCTGGGACGGGAACTCCGCGCCTATCTGTCCACTTGAAGATTTTAGGGGCCTTTCCTTCGTGTGCAAGCCCAAAAAGGGTACGTGATGCGATGTAGAGATCTGAATTTGCTGCTGAAAAGACGAAGATAAGGATAGCCGCATTGAGTATCGCCGGCAGTGTGGGAATGCCACTAATGATGATAGCAACGACGAATGGGGAGGCAGCAGCCGTGGTGTTAGCCTTGTTGGCATCAATCAATTCCTTGGAATTGTACGGGACGAGCATTCCTAGGAGGAAGACAAGAACCACATAGAAAAGGAGGATACGGTAAAACGTGAGCTTGATGGCTCTGGGAATGTTTCGGCGAGGATTGGAAGCCTCCCCAGCTAGAACAAGTCAGAAATGAAATTCGATTTGTCAAAGTAAATGAGAGTCCGTTCTTCAAGTACATACCAGTAACACCAACCAATTCAGTTCCCAGATACGCAAAGACTGCAGTGGTGAAGGTCGACCACACGGCCAAAAATCTCCCTGCGCTGCCAGCTGAAATTTCTGTCAGTATCCCTTCACTCTCCCCAACGAGTTCATTTACTCACTCAAGATGTAGGCATGAAAGGCACCGGGATTTTTCCAGTACTGAAATCCAGTTGCATGATGATCTGGGCCACCTCCGCACACAAGAATCAAGCTGAGGAGAATCAAAGCAATGATGACAATCACCTTGATTGACGATAACCAGAACTCGAATTCGCCGAAGAATTTAATACCGAAGTAGTTGATAAGAACGATGGCAACAAGAGCCACTGTGATGAAGGCTCCAGGATTGACTTTCGTTCGAGGCACCCAGTACTGGATGACCAGCGAAAACGCCGTGATGTTATTCGGAGTGACAATGATGTACTGAGGTACTGGTTAGCCGAGGCTATAATTTGGAATATGGTGCCCGAAATAAACAGCAGCCGATCATCAAAACTGCACTCCGTCGGAGGCTTCATATCCGAGCAGGTGCTTTTCACGAACCTTGAACCAATAATTCCATCCAAGCGTAAATCCCAGAGCCGGGTCCTGTCGAATATATTAGCATGGGGAATCCAGAAGGCTTAACGGAGCTTAGAGCTTTTTCCTGTTTGGGCCCCGAAGACAAACAGGACAAAGGAGTCAAGATAGCCCCTGAAACACCTTCCTCTCTCGACCCTCACGGAAAAGAGAACAATAAGACAAAAATAGACTTACCACAAAGCGAGTCGCATAGCCCGTGAAGCCAGAAGGAAGTGGCAACCAAGCAGCCATCTGCATATCAATGATTAGCGGCACTGTCCGGCAAAATGCAGGTCTTCGGAGAGGGGAGGGGACGTTGCATACCTCTCCCAATGCCGCCATAACTAGGAAACACAAGAACCCCACAAGCGTGTAGCCGATGAATAGGGGGGCGGGTCCAGCTTGGGCAAGAGACTTTCCACTGGGAATGGAGGTCAGTGATCGGCGGCCGATCGCCTCAGCTGCCAAGAGGAGGACCAAACTCACGTTCCGATAATGAGACCAGTTCCAATTGCGCCCCCGATTGCGATCATAGTAATCTGTCTTGCTTTCAATCCTCGGTGGAGGTGGTGATGATTGTCTTCGTCGAAATCTCTGGGACCAGCAATGTTGACATCTTGGAGGTCGTCCCGCTTCTCGCGGTCACTTCTGAACTCGTCGGACGACTGGTAATTGTGGTTGACACCCGCCATCGTGGGCAGCGTGTTTGGTTGATCAGAGGGGTTGGATTTATGGGTGATGGGAGATGGGAGATGGAGATGGGAGATGGAAAGAGAGACAGACAGACAGACAGAAAGAACACGATTGAAGCGAAAGGGCGTCATTGACCTTTATTGAGTTTATCGTGGCAGGCACGCTAGCGCGCCACGGGATTCATAGAGCAGCGCCTGGTCAAGCTGGAGCTGGGGCGCAGGGACTGCATTCCCCCGCCAAAATTCATAGAAATACAGGCACCTTCCTTATGCGGCGCACAATGACGGATGGAGTCGTCTATCTCACGGTGCTTTTAGCCAAGACACTTGGCGGACAGACAATTGGGCCACTCTGAGTGAAGTCGTTTATCGGGAAAGCACGCCCACGCACACTGCCCAGCCGAATCCCAAGGCGCTAGAACGCCAGAAACGGACCGCGAAAACCTGTTAAGGTTCTGATCCGAGGGAAGGTGACCTTGGCATAGCCTCATGGCTGCCTCTGCACTTGGCGACCGCCACCGGCGCGAATTGGGGAATAAAAATCAGCAATCCTTCGTCAAAGCCTCACAACTAGGCATCCAACGACCTCGGGGTCGCCGGGCGGATTACATCCATTGGGGCCGTCACATGACACGCTTTGGGCCAGAGGAGAGGATATGTGAAGAGACGAGAGATGAGACGAGAGATGAGACGAGAGACGAGACGAGAGACGAGCTGGGGTTGAAAGAGAGGTCGAAAGAGAGGTCGGAACAAAAAGCGGGGCGGGCTGGCGTGGCTGGAGCCGGCAGTGGGTGGCGGCCAGCGGGAGCACGCCCTCACCAGCCACACCAGCCTCCACGTGATGGTCCCACTCAATAAGGTTTTTTCCTTTCTCATAAAACTCTCATCAATCCTTGAGCCGCAACATCTTGCAGTGCAAGTCGAGCCTCATGTCTATGCGGACAAGGAAGAGATCCACGACTGTTGTCTGTTTTCTCGATCGCGATGTTCTACATCTTTCCACAATTGACCTCGATTCCAACACTCGTCACTTTCAAGCCCCTTTTCCTGCTCTGCGTGTTGCCTCTACGACAGGTGGAGGCAAGGTGTTCTCTTGGTCTTGTGTACGTCGTGTGTCTTCCGCCTCGTTTTGGTATGCTTTGAACTGTCGCCCCGCCTTGAGGTTGAGTTCGAAATGAGTCTGAAGTTCATGTGGAACTTGCAGACAAGATACACCAGTCTCCGAGCTGTGACATCTCACACCCGCAACTGTGCAGCAGCACCATGTTTCCAGCTACGCCTCCTTCTTGAGGCTGAGCTTCACCAGCTCAGATGCGAGGGCATATCAAAAGGCTTTCCACCCGTGGTCTCCGAAGAAGTTCCCCAGCCGGCCTCCCTCAGTGTTGCCGTATGAGGCATTCTCGAAAAAAGTGTGTTTGGATCTCTACTCTAAATGAGTTTCACGACACATTTCTGTCCCCTCCCTTCCTAGACGCTAAAATTGCAGTGCAAAGCCTTTGGCCCGACGGGGGCTCTCTCTTGATTGGCTCAATCCTTCTCGATGCCGCTAAAACTACAGTGCGCTCCATTCGGCCGCTGCGCCGCACACATAAATCCATGAAGGAAGAGACAAGACAAACCAGATTGCAACAAGGACAAACAAAAGTAATGACAGGCTCGATCCCAAGTGAAACACACATCACATGATATGCTTGCTCAATGATTTGTCCCTCACGTCCGCGAACCCGCGATGCCCGACACCCTCAGTCTTCCAGTGGAAGGGCTATTTAGCTTTCAGACATCCAGTGCCGCGCCTGAAGAGATCCGAAGGGTTCCCATCTCAATGCCCGCATTTGGCATCCTCAACTTCCAGTTCGCGCCAATCTTCCCGCCCCTGAAGAGATCTGAAATGCTCCTATCTCAATGCCCGCATCTAGCCTCCTCAACCTCCTGTTCGCCCTAGTCTTCCCGAGTCTCGAAGTTGTGCAGGATTGCAGTTGTAGGAAGGACTCAAGAGTTTGTTCCTCTGAGTTTTGTATCATATGTCTTCCATTCTCCCTTGTCTTCCTTGCAGTCTGAATGACTTCCTGAGATTGGGTTCGAAAAGTGTCGGAATCGAGCAGGCTAGGAACTGCGGGCCATGAGCTCTCACACCAACAGGAGTCTCCCACTGCGAGGTGTAATCGTGTTAATGCATGTAATCCGATACTTTCGTTCAGTCTTGGTACAGGTGGGATTTCGGAGTCATATCAAGTATTAATTGGTGAGGCTGCCATTGTGAGTGGACTATCGTCTCAAACATTGCGGCATTTCATGTTCCAACCCGTCTCGGGCGTTGCGAACGGCCAGCGCTATGGTATACCGCATCAAATAAAGACCTGGTGTTACCTTCTCTGTCGGGTTTGATGCACGGTATTGGTGCAAAGCTGCTCTTGATACACAAATAATGGTGCATGCGATTGAAGTAACGCTTGCATGTGTGTTCTCAGTTTCTCCTTGCTGCATGGCCGTCGAGCAGGAGTGCTTCAACACACGCCGTGTTCTGCATGCAATTGCGGTGACGCCCTGCATATGTGCTCTTCGAAGTCTTCTGCCCGTCTGTTGCCCGTCTTCTAGAAGCACCTTCTATGCATATAGCTGACTCCCTTCAACAAATTGACGTATCAGAACCCAACTTTCCGGGCGATCCGTCTCGTGTAGTTCCGGGATGCCACGTGGATGAGCCCATGTGGAGTCCATACTTGCATTGCATCATCATGCATGACAGCATTGGACGGTACTTTGAGGGTATAGGAACATGACTTCCGCAGCACCGAGAATTCGAAATGTCGACTTACAGGATACCAAGTAAATTTCAAAGCCACTGATTGGATATATATGGTGACTTTGGCGACTTTAGGAGTCATGCCTACCACGCAGTCATAGTGCAGATCATTACAGTAGATATCTCGGCATCTGCAGCCGGCTCCGGGAGCCCGGGAGCTCGAAAAACGTGGCATCCGGGGAACCTGGATTTGGAGTACGAGGTTCGCTCGACGAACAGAAACCAGATTCCCTCTCAAACGCCTCGATCAAACAATTGGCCGCACCTGGCCGTGTTTCAACTTCGGTGAAGTCACGGGACCTCGGGTTCCCAGTTCAAATCCCGAAAACCCCTGAATTCTTCGCTTCGGGGTTGGCACGGGATCTCCCGTCCAATC
This sequence comes from Hyaloscypha sp. PMI_1271, assembly GCA_021399465.1. Classification (NCBI taxonomy): domain Eukaryota; kingdom Fungi; phylum Ascomycota; class Leotiomycetes; order Helotiales; family Hyaloscyphaceae; genus Hyaloscypha; species Hyaloscypha sp. PMI_1271. The sequence continues at coordinate 50,865 of JAJTUS010000056.1, forward strand.
AGGCCCTGATCAGCCTTGATGTTCGGGATTTGTCATGTCAGTATCGTACGACTTGCATAGAATAAACCTGGCTGGGGCATGCTCATTGCAGTCAGACCCTTGATTTCCCTGTCTCTGGAATTCTGTTATATCAGCGCGAGAACTCCCACCTCGACGAAGTGGCGATTTGGTGGAGACCCCAAGATCTTTTGTTTTCCAACCAAGTGTTACACGGACACGAAGATGGCGTATTATACTAGTGGCCAATGGCCTGTGGTCCAGACGTCAACATGGCCTGGCCCAGCCCCTTATCATGACTGGGAAAACTCAGCGATGAATGGTAGTTCGCCTGAGTCAAGCTCTGTAAGTCTTCCTACACAAGCTAAGGAAGCACGAGCTAAGACCCCCCAGTCAAACTCTCCTTCACAGGGCTACTACGAACCGGTGGATGCGGCAAACATGAGTTCCTACACCGCCTCATCCTATTCCCAACAAGGAGCTACTTCAAGCTCAGCCTATTACTCCCACGACTCAGAAGTATCATCAATTTCCTACCTCCCAACAACAACCGACGACATTCCGTACTACCCCTCCGGGGACGTCACCTCTTACGGCCCATCAGCGCTCACCTCTCCCACTCAGTATTCCTCAGAACCCGTATACCAAGATGACCAAAGCCAGTACGACATGACGCCAGAATCAGAACCCTCGAGTTCGGGAAGGAGGAAGTCCACGTCGAATTCAAGTTCGAAGCAGAAACGGCAGCTGCAGAACCGGCTAGCGCAGCGCGCGTTCAGAGAGAGGCAGGCGAGGCAGCAGGAGGAGCTGCATCGGAAGGTCAGGCATCTGAAGGAGCAGTATGAGGATTTGGAGGGCAAGTACCAGCAGCTGAGGGGCGAGCATGAGCGGTGTGGGCAGAAGGAGCATCGACGAGATTGTAATTGTGGGAGGGCGTGAAACTTGTTGCGCTATGAGGTTTGGACCTTGATTTCGGGAGTTTCTAGATTATGGAATGGGTGAGCTTGACGAGAGAAGATTAAGAGAGGACCATTTAGGCTGATTTGGTCGTTTGTACGAGCGGGAGTCTGGGACAGAAAGCAAATCCGCTCAATTTGTTATTATTATACTTACTTGCGCAAGCGAAAAATGTCTTCACGAAGTCACGAAAGCATTTTAGCGGGCGAGGTAGTTCTGGCGTATACGTTGGAAGAATTTTAATTAGAGCATCCAAATGATATAACCGTTTTCAGACAAGTCGGAGAGTTCCGAGTCTTGGTGTGCCAAGTGCTTTCTTTGACGTTTGTGGTCTCGCTCAGCCTCGAAATTTTGTTCGAGCTGTTCACTGCGGGCCTTTTCGATATACTCATGGATAGTTTATCTATTATACACTTTAACTTTGAATCTTACTTTGTTTTACTCCTTTACTCGAGACTTTATGAGACTGCTCCTCAAATTTCTACCAAGTGTCGATTATCGAGATGTTGCTCGTTACCCCTTTTCATCGTTCACGTGATTAACCGTCCAAACCCCTGTTTTCTCTTCCGGCCACCAACGATTTGGTGAGCGCTTTTACATCTTGGATCCGCAGAAGCATATATGAACGGTAGGGGTTCATAAACCTTGCAATTTGCACGAGGCTAAGCCATATTGCTTTTGTCTCGCTTAGGCTTCGCCATGATCCTGTCCCGACGGAGAAAATTCGGTGAATTGACATAGTTGCGCCATCTGTTGTTATCTTGTTCTTATTTCTTGGTGTCAGAATCATACACTTTCTACATTTTGGTTTCAAGTGGGTTGGTCTCCTGAGCTTCGACTGCGTACATTGATCCCCTGGAGGGCGTGTGTTGAAGTTTCTTGGAGCCCGAGACCGTGGAATCCTAGGCCAACCGTATTATCAGAAATCTGCAGCAAGGCCTGCATGCATGCATGCGTCTTATTCTGCAATTGGTTATTCTTACGTTTCCCTCGGCCGCAAGTGTGGTCGGTCGTCCTAAGCAGAGCCGCCTGTTCCTCACTTCATCCCACTTTTACCACTCATGGAAATGCTACCATCTTGTGCAGTTCGGATCTTCAAGGCTCATGAATCGGTGATTGCGTTAGCGAGATATAGGATGTCTGCCTAGATTGGAGGTTATTTGAGAATCCTCTCTGCGAGAACGTGTCTTGGCCCTTGGTCCAATCAGCAACCGACACAGGTCCAAAGAACCATCGCCACGAACGTCAGCATATCCGAGTCGGATTTACGATCACACAGTCGACCATGCCGACTTTTGTGAATACCCATTCTGAATCGGCTGCGGTAGTGGGCTATGCCAACGTTTTCAGTGGCGAGTTCCCCTCCAATTTCGCTGCTTCGTGCAGAACGGGATTCAAAGACCTCAAGAGGGGATGGGGCGTTGGGACGATATCCTTTTTCCTAAGTTGATTGGGATCATCGGGACAAGAGCCATCTGTTGCCAAACGAATTGCGTTAGGGGAGAGACATCATGTGCTCATGGCGAATAAGCATCACGTGCAAGCTGCGGGGCACAGCCACTCTGCATGAGCATTATTCAGCTGGGGATGAAATATGGTATTGGCCCCGCAATCCGCTTGCTAGACCTATGATTTGGGTAAGGTTTATCAATACACTTATGGGAGGCTCGCTCGCCGCCGTAACCTTAAGTGGTTGCCTGAATGCCTTCGGTCGCTGTCCTCGCTACACTTCTTCCCCCCTTTTCGCAACGTCACTATTGCTTCTCTATGAATACGCCATGGAAGGGCCACGCAGAAAGTTCAGCAAGCCGCCAGTCAAGGTTGCTTGCTTGGCCTGGTAAGCTGATTATGTTTCGCAGTTTGAATTTCCCCGATGTAAGATTGCCCCTCTAAATACCATCTAGTCGAGCTTCCCGGATTCGTTGCGATGGCAGGCAAGAGTGCAAGAACGTAAGACACAACATTGAGCTCTATGGTGATTGAACATTAACCTGAGCGGCTGAAGTGCCTCGACAGAGGCAGAGAATGCCTCTATACAAAGAGTAAGCGCGGCGGTTCTCGCCCACACCGAACAACCGCCGAATCCGCCGCATCGTCGAGCTTGAGGGACAGCCCTATTCTCCCCCTGGATGCTAACCCATTCAATTTTGAAGAAGGTAGCTAGCTTTCTATCTTCGTTATCTAAGATCTGCAGTCTCACATCAATCAAGGCCTCTATTACCCCAATATCTTTCAAACCGATGGCGCCGGACTTGACATCATTGATGGATTCGTGGGTCAAGGGGTAATATCACCAGATGACAGGTTTTTGGGCATGGATATGGGCTTTGACGTGAACACAATATCGCCAGCCTCACAGCCAAGCAATGTCAGCAGATTTGACCATCTCTTTGGTGGTCAATCACTTTTCCCAGAGCCAAGTTCGTTTACCCCGGAGAGCTTCGATCAACCCGCAACATCGAAATGGAAAGAGCCAGAAAAACCCACGAACATGGCCAGCGTGTCTACAGCGGACATGTACCAAGCGATATCGAACCTGGAGCAACCAAAAAAACCTCTGCCAGGAACTCGACATTACGGAAACGATGCCGCCATGTAAGTTCAGCCCCGGCAACCCTCCTCTGTCCAATCCTTCATGGGCAGCTGACCTTGTATCGCAGCTTGAACGCATATTATATCCACGTCCATGCAGTCTTCCCAATTCTGCCTCCACCAGTCTGGCAAATCGTAGCCGATAATCCACTCTCCGCAACCGAGAGCCTCAAATCTGATTATAGACCCTACTCCCCCATCTGCCTCGCCCTCTCCGCTATCCTCACCCTCATCCCACTCTCGCCCGGCCCAGCCTCTGCATCCTCCGAAGCAAAAACCGCGCGGAGGAACCAAGCTCACGACTACGCGACCTTATGTCTAAACAGCATCGACGTCGAAACCGAGCTCATCGAATCCATGATCTCGCCGCAAGATGCGCTGCAGAAACACTTCGTTGAGCACGAGAGGGCGCAGTTTCATCCTCGGGTCCCGTTGAGCCTTGAGAGTATCCTTGCGTTGCTGGTTTTGACGGTTTATGAGTATGCACAACGGGGGAATATGACGAAGATGAGGACGAGAGCTGGGCAGGCGCTGGTTATGGCGCTTGATATGGGGATTTGTGATGAGGAGGATGAGAGGGAACGATATGCTGAGGCGAGAAGGCGGGCGTGGTGGATGACGGTATGGTTGTCCCTGAATTCCCCGGAAAATGAGAAGCTGATATTTCTAGTATGCTTGTGTATGTCATGGCACGATCGTTAAAAACGCTGTCAGTTTGAAGCCCCACTGGGTGGTCCATTGCTAACTTCCCCTACAGCCCCTGAAATCCGTGGCTATGGATCTTTACGACTCGCGATTCCAAATTGGGTACCCAGTTATTGCTGCTGATCCAGGTGTAAGTGTTACTTGAAAACCTCCCGTGACTGATAGCATTAAGGCCGAATTCTAGGTCTTCGAATTCTTTATCAAAGCCCAACAAGCCATCATTGTAGCAAACCAGTTCACCAATGATCTGAAAGCCTGTCTAGAAGGCAACATACCTCTGTCCGAAAAGAAAATCTATCAGTCGCAATCTGAACTCGAGACCCTTTTTGAGGCACTGTGCAATGAAGCGGACCTATATGCGGAGACCTATCCCTCTAACTTACTGGCTGATGCAGATGAAGCCGTTGTTGGGAAAGCTCTGAGGGCAATCAGTCGAATCAGACTGAACAGGCAAGACTCCTTCCGCCGTCGTAATCAAGTGAGAGAGGAACGCTAACTGGCAGTGCTGCTTACAGTGCAAGGATCAAAATCCACCGTTACACAGCATTTATGAACATCCCAATATTCTCGCAGAAACATTGCGATCTTCCCACCAGCCCAGTGCCGCTGAAGAATCGAGAAAGTGTCATAGGCACACACGACTGCTGCGACACACCTCTGGAATCTGCTTCCGCTTCCAAAACATCACCACCTCCAAACGAGCCTATACCCCAACACAACTGCTGTTCAACCGATATCCCAATGAACTCAGCTCGCGGCATCCCCCCGCCGCAACACGATGCAGGAATAGAAATCATCTCCTGCTGCACCCCCGAAGCCCCTGTGTTTTCTACAACCTCTAAAACCCCCTCACTACACTCTTCCTCAGATCCCTCTGCACCCTTCACCCGCTCCTTCTCTACGAAAATCTGCCACACGGCGGCTCTAAATATAGTCCACTCCTTCCACACCCTGCCCTACCCCTCTCCGCTCGTCTCCCCGCTGTCTCCCATCCCCCTCCCCCGCGCGATGCCCGTCTTCGCCTGCTGCGCAATGCAATGCAGCTACGCTTTGCTCATGCTCAGCCACAAAGCATCACGTAGTCGTGAGTATAGCGATGATGATATCGTGGTGCAGGGGTATAAGAGCCATCTGCGGCAGGCGCTGGGGGTAGTTGTGGGGAGTTTGGAGAACTATGCCGCGGCTTACGAGGCGCTGGATGGGATGAGAGGTTGGTCAACATAAGAGGTCCCCTAGATATCGTTTCCTTGCTGATATGAAAATCGATAGTGCAAATACAGCAATCGTTAGACTCGGACATGTTTTTGTGAGGAGGGCAGGGGAATGGATATCCTCCTTATAGTTCCGGAGTCTCGAACGGAGAAGTTTCACGCAACAAGGTGTTGTGCTGGGAAGCTCTGGGCATCCAGCTGTTATTATTTTCTTGGTCTGGCTTTGGATTGAAGCGAACTTTTCATAGCAGCCGGCCTTAGGGTAACCGCGCAAGCCGAAATATTTGGTATTGGTTGTTAGGATTAGAACTCCTGCATTTGAGCGTTGATTTGGAAGACGATCCCAGGGTTTCGGGCCAGTAATAGAGCAATACTGAAGTACAAACCGCTTACGTACAGAGTAGAGTAGAGTAGTGTAAAATAATTTTTAGTTGTAAGAGTATTTGAGGTGTAGATGAAAGGCTCTTTCACCACTTGATAGACAACGTTCTGTAGCACATCTGCCTTTGTTTACTTTTCACCAAAGTTCGTGAGTTCGGATGAAACTTTTAAGATATAGTGAGGTTCTCACCTAGAATTTTCGTTGCACATCGACTATAAGCATCCGATGAAAAGGCCTTTGATGTGATGAAATTAATTTTAGCCATCTGATCTTTAGATGATTTAGGTGCGTCATGCAACGAATATTGATGGGGTGAAAGGCTTTCTGTTTTATGGCATAGAAAATCAATGATCTGATCTTAGGATTATTTAGGTGCATTGTGCAATGATGCTCAACGAGATGGAAGGTTTGCGAATAGAGCAGTGCAACTTAGTCACAGGATATGAGCTCCTATGGAGGCACTCGGATCATGAAATTAGTTTTGATTCGAGACTTCGAAGTGGTAAGAATCATTCAAAAGGAATGGCCGGCTTCTTCGTACATCAAGCTCAAGTACGCACAGAAACGTGAGATTTTAGGCTGGAAAACAGCGAAGATTTATTTGGAAGAGCTCGAAATGCAACGAATAGAACACCAGAGGTTCGCTATGCTTTTATACGAACTCCGTATCCCTAATATGCGAAATCTCAATAATCATCTCCTCGGCTAATTACCTCCTTCACGTTGGGTCGGAGCAAGATAGTCTGGCAAAGTCAGCAATGCTTCAATCCAAGATCGTTAAGTGGACCCACGTGTTCAAATTGAGCAGTGTATGAGCCCTTCTTGTCTACAAGGGGTGGATATGCCTCCACGATGCCGTGAGATACCAGACTGTTCAACTACATCTTGTCAGCCACAAGATCACTTATCAACGGGGGTTAAGAGCCTACTCCTAGCAAATATTTCTCCTGACCCAAGCGATCCAGATACCTCCGGCAGAAAGGCAGCGTACCGAAGTTCTTGTTGATCACGTTCAATAACTTCTTTGCTGATCCAATACCCAATCCTACTTTAGGGGCATCTGCTCGCTTTGCGTAATGAGAGGTTTCATACTGCATACCAATCAGCATTATTTCGAAGGATGGATCTTCAGAGGCTTACATCGTCCTGAACGTAGCCATTTCCAGTACTTCCAAATGTCTCGATAGCGAAGACTTCGCCTTCCTCCATCTTTGTCTGATCGTTGCTCTTGACAATGGGTACACTCTTTCCACCATGGATCTGCCATTGCCGAATATCATGTCCGTTCAAGTTTCGAATGCACTTGATTGGGTACGTCTTGCCGTTGATCTCACATTCATAACTCTCCATAGTCTCCTGAATGGCTGCTCCAATCTCTCCCATTCTGGCATCAATGCCAGCTTCCTTGATACCGGTGTTTGTGCCTTGCTTCACTGCTTCAAGCAGGTTGTCGTACATAGGGTCGAAAGCCATTGTGAAGGCACTGTCGACAATTCTGCCATTGATATGCACTCCGAAATCGACCTTCATGACATTGTCCTTGCTGAGAAGCGTCTTATTTCCAGCGTTTGGACTGTAATGTGCCGCAATATGATCGAGATTGAGACCTGTGGGGAACGCAATACCACCTTTGATATTGTCGCCCTCTTCCAGACCCGGATGGCCAGTCAGAGCTCGCACACCATCTTCAATACCCTCCGCGATCTCGGTCAAGCTCTGCCCGGGCTTGATATTTTTCTGCGCCCATTGTCGAACCTGCCTGTGGATCTCCGCTCCCTGTCTATATTCTTGGAGGAAATCATTGTTCATCCGGTCCAGGGCTCTCTTTTCCTCATTGGTAGTTCGATATAAGTTCTCATCTCTGTATTCCACTTCCTGGCCAATGGGATATTCTCCGCTTGGGAAGAGGTTCGATAACAGGACTCGGGGAGGGTCTGATTGCTTCGTGGGATTTGCTACAGCACCTCCAGCCTTCTTTGGCTTTCTCTTCCGCTTCCTCTTCTTCTTTGCTGCTCCGTCCGCTCCTCCTTCGGCCGGGGCTCCCTTTTCATCCTCCTCGTCCTCCGAGTCGTCAGCTTCAGGAGCGTTGCCATTTCCGTTGGCTTTCGCGGCTGCCGCCGATGCCATGACGGCTTCTGGGTCTTTCACTGTAAGATTTTTTAGTATTCTCTTCCCTAACACTTGTACACGACCAGAGACACCCACCCTTGAGGTTTGCAAGCGCATCTGCAGCTTGCGCAGCCATCTTGTCTTGCGCAGAGCCACGCTCTAGGTTTTCTCTCTTCTCGAATATCAAATCGTTTACTTATTCGGAGTTTCAGTTGCCCAAGTGTTCCACTTCGTGTTGTATAATCCTGGCTTCGAAAGGAAAATCTCGACATATCGCGGGGTGATGAAGTGCGGAAGCTGAGTGGGGCGAAGGCTTTTCTGGCTTGTCAAGTTACTACCCTTTTAGGACTAGACTAGCTTCCAGGTCTCAATGCCGTCACCGGATATCAACAACCTGGTCTTGCTTTATTGAACATCCTCTCCCCTGTACAATTACATTTTTTCACAAGAAAAGGAAACATCTATTCGGGATGAGGAATGCCACTCCGTCCCTTCTCCTCCTCTCTCGTATGGACACGACTCCCAAGGCTCTTCCACACCAGTGTTTCTCGAAGAGATGAGCGCCCCAAGCAGAACCACTATGAGACTCTACAGGTATCCATCGATGCCACTCCGGCCGAGGTGAAGAGGTGAGGCATTACTCCCCCAGTTCCCCTTTCTCTACTAACTTCTTTCCTCTTTCCTCTTCCCAACTGCCAACTACCAATTCCTATCCTTCCAAAATCAGAAGCTAATCCCCCATCTCTCCAGGTCCTTCTACGCTCTCTCCAAAACCCACCACCCAGACCGCAACCCCTCCGACCCCAACGCCTCCAAGCGTTTCGTCCTCATCTCCGAAGCCTATGCGACCCTTAGCACGCCCGCCAAACGACAACAATACGACCGCGAGCTGCACCTGCACTCCTCGCATCACGCCGTCTCCCACCACCGACCGCAAGGTTCCTACCACTCTTCCGGGCCCGCAGGAGGACGTCCTGCATCCGGATTAAGTCGTCGAAGAACGCAGTTCTACGGTCCCCCGCCAAGCTTTTACAGGAGTGGGGGATGGGGTGAACATAGCGCGAAGCGGAAAGCAGCGCAGGACTCTGGGGCTCCGGGAGCGGAAGCCCCTTCTGGTACTTCGAGCAATGGCGGAATGGGCACTGGACAAGCGCCGTTTGGTCAGGGACAGGCGAATGATGTCCCGCATTTTGATAGAGAGGGGCATTTGAATACGCAGCAGAGACATAGTGAGAGGTGGAAGAAGAGGAGGGAAGGGGAGTGGGTGCCGAGTGGGGAGAGCCCGCGGTCGACGCTGGCGAACTTTTTGTTTGTGGGGGGGATTATAAGTTTAGGGATTTTTGTGCCGAGTTTTGTGTTTGAGAGGATGGTTAAGGGGAAGGGGAGGGAGGAGAGGTAGTGGATAGATGGGCTCAAGCTCCAGAACACACGAAACATGACAACAGATTCCAGCGAATGGGGTGGGAGAATGATTCCTGGCAATTTTTATACTACATACAAGCCCAACTGTCGCTTCGCAAAGAATGCATGCATGCAAGGGCAAAAAAACGCCCAGGAAATCAGTCCGAAAATCAGCATGTCTTGCCTTCGCTCTCTATCGTACCATCTGCCAATCATGCCCTGGGGCTATGTTGCATCCTGTACTCTATGCTTCGAAGGTGAAGGAGGTGCCGACCTTGTGGGTGGCTTGGTCAAGCTTTTGGGTATCAAAGGAGGCGCCAAGGCCGAGGGTCACACCGGGGCGGAGGAGAACGTTGTAGGCGACGGCTGCGACACCGCGGTCATTGATCTTGACCTGTTGACTGTATCAGCATATGCTCATGTAGATATCCGACTAAAGCCCCTACCTTGGCGAATGAAACAGGGTCCAGTCTGTACTTGGCGGCAACCTCAAGACCAACCTGGCTACCGGCCTTCGAGTCCCAGGTAGACTTCGCACCAGCCTCGACCTGCGCGTTGACCTTGTGGTAGTATGCAGCAGAGAAGACGCTCAAGTTGTTGGTCGCAGTGATAGATGCAGTATATGCAGGAACCGAGTATCCGACAGCAAGAGAGTGGCTGGTGAGTGCTGCCTTCGCGACATCATAGCCCATAGATCCACCGAGCAAGAAACCATCCTGACCAATAACAACGTCGACGTTGGCGGTAGGACCCTTGATGATATCGAAGAAAGCACGGGCGTGGAAGTTGGGCTGCTTGAAGTGGAAGTTTGCCTTTGCGCCATAGGCCTTGGTTGCAGGCAGGAAGTTGCCCAAGAACTCGGCCTTCAGACCCTTGGCAATAGTGTCATTGAGCTCAAGTTTGGTATCAAGAACGTTGGCAGTGTTCCATGATTGAGTGATTGTTGTGCCTGCGCGGCGATAGAACATTAGTAAATGTGCTTGTCCCTGACTATAGTCCAGCAAAAAATCGATGGGACTGTAAGAGCCAGAGGGGAAATCCGAATGGATTGTAAACCGCTTGAAATATATACCGGAAGATTTGTCCGTATATTTGCCCTCCAGCTGTACACATTCTTCTGGTCAGTCTGCATTCGCTTGTTCGAATCGTCTCCTCGGCGAGAGGAATTTCGTACCAAACCGCTTGTTGCGCTGTCGTGTGTGCTCTTGCCAGTCACCTTGAAGGCAACATTGTTGGGAGTGGTGTTCTTGAGCTCGATAGCTGCTGCAGACAGGTGCTTGCGTGATGTCAGTTAGATCCATGAGGGTTAGGAGGGTGGCCATACGTAGAAGTCCTTGCTCAGCAACTACGGAACGTTAGCACAAACAGTTACATATCACAGATCAACTCCGGAGAATTCCTTACGTCGTTTGAGGACTTTGCGATATCTGAGAACGCTGGGATGGACATTTTGAAAGGACGAGGAAGGTGGTGAGATGAATTGAAAGGTTTGGATTGTTTTGCTGAGGTTTCGGAGGTGTCACTCCTGAAAATGTTTGTCAATACGGGTGCTTCCCGCTTGCACAATTTCCTTGTGTCGGCCAGTCCCGGAGCTGCAGCACCAGCAGGAGCTTGTGAGGTCGGTGATTGGCTCAAAATTTCGCGCAACCAGCTGACGAGAAAAGGGGCCCGCACATCGTGAGCTTCAAATTCATGCAAAGAAATTTTCACGTAAGAAAGGTTTTAATTTCTTCTCGGGGATGGACGAGGTCTACTATGGAAGCACGAGTCTATTTGCAGGTATTCGCATCCATCTATGCAACGCCACGTTTGTTTCGAGAAGAAGCGACCAATGAAGCACCTATGAAAGTAAAAACCCCGACTCGACGAATGAAACCTGACAGATTTGCTTATATGGAGAAGAATACGATCATTCTGTGCTCTTGTATTTCTGTGCGTGGATAGAGATGGCCCTGGTTTGTAGTCAGTGTGAGTGGTTAACTAACGATAAAAAGCTTGCTCACCTTCCACTGGGGTCGGTCTGCTTCGACCATTTCGGCGTCCATCGCATCACAGTCTCCGCACAGTACGGTGGGAAGTGCTCGTCAAACATCAATCGGTACCAGTATCTGCGATTGGTCAGTCATATGAAAACCTCGAAACCTGTGCATCACTCACGCTTCCTTGGTATCCGGAATATCAGTTCCCCATTCCGGCTTTGGGTTGTTCATCATCTCATCAGTCACGTGCAGCTCGGCGTTGTCCTTCAATGCATCAATCCACCCATAACCAACACCATCACTGAATTGCTCCTTTTGTCGGTAAAGGATGTGGTCTGGCAGATACGGCTTCGCTCCTGGCTCATCTGAGGTATCGAAAGCCTTGCGGAGAATATATTTTTCAATCCTCTCCTTGGTGATCAGCTTGTCAGCTGGATCGATGTTCATTGCAACATCCAAGAACTATTTCCTGGGTCAGTATTGGACTGGTAGCTCGTCTCAGATTACTTACCTCTTTGTCCAAGAATGGAACACGGGCCTCAAGTCCCCAAGCCGAAGTCGACTTATTAGCTCTCAAACAATCTGACAGGTGCAGATTCTTAACTCTGCGGACACACTCGGTATGGAAAGCCTCCTTGTCGGGGGCAGCATGGAAATAGAGGTAGCCCCCAAAAATCTCATCACTTCCTTCGCCAGACAAAACCATCTTCACACCCATAGCCTTGATCTTTCTCGAGAGCAAGAACATGGGGGTCGAGGCACGGATAGTCGTTACATCAAATGTTTCCAAGTGATAGATGACATCTGTCAGGGCGTTCAAACCTTCCTCGATAGTGAAAGTCATGTCGTGGTGCTTGGTACCCAGGAATTTTGCAACTTCCTTTGCGGCCTTGGTATCCGGAGCGTTGGGGAGACCGATGGAAAATGAGTTGAGTTGAGGCAAGTATGTCAATGTTGACAACTTGTTCTCGTCGTCAATACCAACAAGACCCTCTCCTTTATCCTCGTTTTCTTCTGTCTCTTTCGCCTCCCCGTTGGTACTCTCCATTTGAGCCAAAGCAACAGCCTTCAAGCGCAAGGTTTCTCGTTGAGCAATTGAGGCAACCAAACTCGAGTCCAACCCTCCAGACAAAAGCACACCATATGGAACCTCAGCCATCAACCGTTTGCGAACCGACTTCTCGAATGTTTCTCGCAAAAGCTTGTAGTCGACAGCGGCAGTGGGTACGTTGGTGGGATCCCACCACTTCGGTTGGTAATACCTTGTCATCTTGTCCGTTTTCGAGTCGTAGATATGGCCGGGAGGGAACGAGATGATCTTGTCGCAGACGGTATGCAAACACTTCAGCTCTGATGCGAAGAAGACAGCTCCTGGCATCTTGCTCGACCATCCTTGGTAAAAGCTTGTGATTCCAATTGGATCGCGTGCTGCAATTGTTCGATCCTGGGTCTTGTCGTAGAGGACGAAGGAGAACATGCCATCGAGGTACTTCGGCACATCGATATCGTATTCCATATACTAGATGCAAGTCAGCCATTTGCCCATTGACCATCAAAGAGTTCGCTTACCAGTGGTATTATGACCTCACAATCGGAGTGAGTCTTGAAGTGGTACGGTGTCTTCAAGGTTTTTCGAATGACCCTGTGGTTGTAGATTTCACCATTGACAGCAAGAGCAATGCTCTCATCCTTGTTGGTAAGAGGTTGAGCTCCACTGTCAACACCAACAATACTCAGACGCTCGTGCGCAAGAACTTGGAGATGTTAGTCACAGCCCCCAATGCTCCTCTCTCGTAGATTCCCTTACTTGTGCTGTTGGCTATATAACTTCCAGACCAATCTGGACCACGATGCCTGCATTGCTTCACCATTTTCAAAGCCGTAGGCTTGAATGCCTTTGCGTCTGGGACATGACTATGGAAAGTATGAGTCAGTGCATTTCGGTGCGTTGTTCGCGGGAGTTTTGGGGCATTGATGACTAGGAAACTATGACTTACTGACAGCCCACGATCCCGCACATTTTGCCGACGTTAAATGCGTGAGGTAAGGTGGCTCAAGGCTCTCTCTCACTTTGTAAATGGTGTTGACGATGCGGTGAGTGCTGGGGAGGCGGATTGGTACTCTTGCTTTGCAATTGCACCGGGATTTTTGGCACAACGATTTAGAGAGTGCAAAGGGTACGTTTCCAGAACAAATGACGCCCAGAATGGTGGTTGTATATGTAGTTTCCAAAAGTGTGACTCCTGCCAGAAATTTTGGAAGTGCTTGGTGGGGTTCTGATGCCGATCCCGGACTAATGCAGGACAGGTGGGCGATTTGGGCGATAAGCTACAACTCTTTCCAAAGGTTGCCAGAAAATGAATGTCATCCGTACCACTGCTACTGGGACTTTAGAGAGCTCATATGGAGGGATGTAAACTCAGAGGACAAAACGCAGCAGCTTCTATTTGCCCCCGCGCGCCTCTTCCACGCCCCTCCGTGTGGGGTATCGTGGCCGCAATCAGGTGAGAGTGCCCTGGCGGCACTCGCGTGTCCAGGATCCATCTTGAACGAAGTCACATTCTCAACAGAAAAAGCGGCCTCACTGACGTGTCACAAGCCCATTACGTCTCAGATTGATATTCTTTTTGCATTCAATAACTCATCTACCCCATATCAAAAGCCACCTGTAGAGTTATTGCCCGCGCCGCGTAAAGCCCCCAAAGCAGATCCTACCAACGCCGTGCTCAATGCCTCCCACCCATATGCAATCCAACACAAAAGAGTCTATGGCGCCGGGTTTTCCTTGACGATCCGCTTGATCTTGCTCTCATACGCTGCTCGATCCTTCTTGAAGAGGTTGTAAGCGTCAGCTTGGGCTGGGGAGTCGGGGTTTGGCTCGTCGAGCAGGTCTTGGACTCCGAGGAGAATTTGCTTGATGGTGATAGCCGGCTTCCATGCATCTTCTTCGTTCAGGATGGACAAGCAGACCGTGCCAGAGGGGTAAACGTTGGGGTGGAAGAGCGGTGGGACGAATTTGCCTATCTCGGTCAGCTTTTACGATCACAAAATCAAGATAGGACCCCTACACTTGGGTGGCTTTGTTGGGTACTCTGCAATACATGTCAGCCTATCTATCGCATGTATAGATGTGTTGTACGACTCACCATCGGGGAAAATAACACTCAGCTTGAATAATCCACCCTCCCACAAAGTCTTCTCCTTGCCTGGTATGCCACACTCCCAGATCTTCAGGTCAAGGACACCTGTTTGCGGGTTTCGCTGGGGTTTCGCGTAGAAGCCGAAGGGATGATCACGTCGCCATTGCTTCCTCTCCTCCTGGAGGCGCATTTGACACAGAGCCATGTCGTGCTATTGCACGGAGGGCTGTAGTATCACGACTTGAAAGAGGCTGAGCGGAATGTTGGGAGGGGAAAGATGCAGTTGTCGCGAAGAAACACTTGCACGCCGAAGAATAGCTTTTGAAATCCAGAGCCTTGTGCAAGTAAAGCACCGGAGCCTGATTCCACTTCACTTTTGCTTCGAGGATGAGGCTGAAGTTGGAGAGTCGCGAGCGAGGTTTTTGTATCGCGGAATGGAGTTGAGCTGTGATTGGTTGGAAGAAGGGGCGAACAGGGGCCCTTGATTGCCTCGGCGAGGCAGGGCTTGCTCAACAGTGAATTTCTTCCCAGAAAATGGAGAGACAGATTTTCCCTTCTTTCCCTCTGAATGCTTGCGAAGGCAGATAGAATTTTTGTTTATTTCATTGCCATCTGGAACCATCCATTGTGCAAAGCCCACCGTGAACGCGCCTGGGCAGTTGATATCCGCTGTCACAAGCCATCCGCCTGCTCAACACAATAAAGGAGTAATCTTTGCACCAGAAGCATACTGCAGATATGGAGAAGAAGCTAGGGAATTTAGAAGGTCTGGCAGAAGGCTCTGGAAAGGCAATGGAGAAAGACTCAGCTTCAATTCCAACACCAAAAGACCCCGTATCAGCAGAATTGCCAAAGCCAAAGGATCCTGTACTTGCAGAGGATGTCCCAGACCCAGACGAAGATGATCTGGACGACTTAGATGGTCAGTCCTCCCCATAATGTGCAACACGCGTGTTAACAAGCTTTAGATATGCTTGATGAATTCGTGCCCACCCCTTCCGCTGCAAAGCCAACTCTCCCCACCGGCCCAGGCAGACCCAGTGCTCCCATTCCGGATTTTCCAATAGAAGAAGGGCTTTCCGATGAAGACTTTGCCAAACAATTACAATCTGGGATGGCAGAGCTGCTAGGAGAATTAGAGACATCACCCGACATGCAAGCTCAACTTGAGAACATGCTGAAGGAGCTTGGTGGGGCAGCAGCTCTTGGAGAAGCCGCAGGCTTAGGTGCACCAGGTTCGGCTGCATCAACATCCAAAGAACCTGCGGCAAAAGCAGGACCTGCAGCAGCAGCCTCTGCAACAGAAGAGTCCTTTCAAGAAACGATCAAGAAAACAATGGAACGGATGCGGGAAAGTGGGGATCAAGCTACAGCGGCTGCCACATCAGACAACACTGATGACTTAATGGCAGAGATGATGAAAGCCATGCAAGCAGGCGGTCTAGATGGCGAAGGTGGGGAAGAGGATTTCTCTAAAATGTTATTGGGGATGATGGAGCAGTTGACAAACAAGGAGATCTTGTATGAGCCTATGAAGGAACTAGATGATAAGTTCCCAGATTGGATGAAGAAGAACGCTGGCAAGGTTAATGAGGCGGATATGAAGAGGTATAAGGAGCAACAGATATATGTGAGGGAGATTGTGAAGAGGTTTGAGTTGAAGACTTACACGGATGAGAATGCTGCGGATAGGGAGTACATTGTGGACAGGATGCAAAAGGTTGGTACTGACACTTTAATTGCATTGATTATGTACTAAACGTTTACAGATGCAAGCAGCTGGCTCTCCTCCTGCTGATCTCGTGGGAGATATGCAAGCAGCACAAGAAGCTTTCGGGGCGCCAGAAGAAGGTTGCCCTACACAATGAAGAATCATTGACATCGAATACAGTAGCCCAATCTTGTGACTCCAAAGCAATAACCATAACGCCGTCTTATCCTTATGCCCCAAATATTAACGCCTACGCTGAAGAAATAATCCTACCCAGTATCGAATGATGGCCAACTCTAGCTCATATCCATCATCTCAAAATCCGTATCAAGATATCCGGGCATTTGCTGCTGTTGCTGACTCGCCATCCTATTCTCCTCCTCAATGACATCCATGAAGATATGATCATACTCCTCATCATCACTTCCATACGGCGTGTCCTGAGTTTGTTGATTCCGATGTGACTGCATCGTCGGATCATCCCAAAGCATCGAATCCACCGCATCATCCCGACTCAAACTCCCCAACAACGCCTCCAACTCCTCCTCCTCCTTCATCGCAACCACCTCAACCATAAGCTCATCCTCAAATCTGTTCTCCTCCCCATCCACAATCTCCTCCTCCAATTCTCCCATCCCAACCCCCAAGATACTCGCCTCCCTTCGTCTCTCTTCCTCCCGTCTCCTTTCTTCCGCAACCCAAATAGCCCTCAACACCTCATCGTCCCCCTCGCCCAGCCCTCCATTCCTCTCCCGCCATCTCTGCTCCTCACTTCCTTCCCTCACCTTCTTCAAGAACAATTTTCTCCTCGTCTCTCGACCTTCATCCGCATTGCGGTTCATGAGCGGATTGGCCTTCGTGACACGCTTGCTGTACACGCTCTCTCTAGAACTACATGCTGCTCTGCCGCGCGAGGGCGGTGGTGATGGGAGTGCAGTCTTCATTGACGATGGCGTCTCGCTGAATTCGACATCAGGGCTGTATTTAGATTTTGGATTGGGCTTTGTCTTCGACGCGGGCGTCGGACTCGACATCATCTCCTCTGGATCACGCGCAGGCAGATTAACATCGCGGGGCGAGAGCGGGGACGGCGAGTTGCGTAGTGGAGAAGAGGAAAGAGGTGACGGGACATGCGGTGAGTAGTTTGTGAATGCGTGAGCGTGCGGTGAGAATGTGCTGAACATTTTGGGGTTGTTGTTCCGTCGTTGTGGACGAGGAAGGAAGTTGAGGTCGAAGGGCGGACGCGCTTGGGGACGCGATCCCGTGTCAATGGGTCTTGGCCGGATTGGGACGGCCGACCTGCTGCAACTTTTATTACAAGAGCACGAGGATTCACTTCAGTCTGAGGTAATGTATCGTTTGGAAAGAAGTTGTTGACTGGGCAAGAAAATCGGCTCGATTTCCCATTATTGTAGCAACTTAGGCCGCACCCGGCTTCATTGCTCTTTCTCTGCGCTGCATCTAACGTACCGCGATCGCACGGAACGCCTCATCCCCTCTCAGGTCTCCCTTCAGATCCAATTACCGGCCCACAGATATCTTACAGCCATGCTAAAGCTATAGCAAATTCAAAAGAGCAGATCCCGTAACGCCTCCGCTGTGGGAGCCGAACGCCACCCTCAGAAAGTTACCCTATTCCGATGGTTCATTCTCCGACTCAGCAGCCACTCGAAGATCGTAACTGAGTTCAAAGCATTCCGCTAGTAAATCATTCACACTGCCTTGCCCTTCTGGTATGTCATCTCCAACCATGAATTTGCCATCAACTCTCATGTTGTCAATAGAATTGAGCTAGATATGATTTAGCCAATATTTAGATTTGAGTAATAGATGGCGTACCTTCATGCTGTAAGGGTACAGCTCTCTTGGTGAAGTGACCCCTCCGGAGTTTTTTACTTCAATAAGACATCGTCTCAGAGTCTGAAGTTGATTGTACACTGGCAGGAGGGCTTCAGAAACAGGCTCGGATGAGACCATGAGGTAGTAAATGTATGCATAACTTCGCCTGATCAAATATAGGAATGTCTGCGATGAATCAGTATATGCCAACATGTCTCTTTTCTCGGGGCTCATACTCTTTGGACATAAAGCTCGGCAAACTTTCCCTCCGCATCAACGAAGTTGCCGTCGACACGGCTTTCATCAATCTTGTCCAATTGTCTTTGGTAATCGTACAAATCAGTCTCTCGTAGGGACCAAGCCTGCGTCAGAGAGAGTTTCTCAAGCTTATTTCTGATGTCAACTAGCACTTGGTACCTCTCTCTGAAGGGTTCGGGCATCTCTCCTTTCCTTGTAGACATTAGTAGAGGCCGACCTAAGGAAAATTAGGATGTATGTACCGCTCAATAACAGATCCTGACCACATCAAACACTTGTTGAGGAGTGCACAGACAACGTCGTTGCCAACTGGCACCTCTCCAGCGGCCGTCACGAAATTTCCATCAACCCTTTGTGCGTCGATCTCTTTTGCTTGGGCCTGCAACTTCTGGACTTCTGATGTTGAGAACTGACTGGAGTCAATATTACATCTCTAACATGTGATGTTCAAAGCGCACCTTCGTTTTCGTATTTGCCAGCGATATAGAGCGAAGAATGGATATCAGTTTCTCGTGTGTCGATGGTAGGTCTCCGCCTAATCGGTCAAGTCTGCTTTGGAGATTTGACAACAATCCTTGGCATACTTCGATTCTGTTCGCGAGGAGAGTGATGAGCTTCTCCGAATATGTTCCGTCCGCGTTCTTGACAATAACTCTGAGTTTCTCGAGAGTACTCGAGAGGTGAACGAGGTCTTTGGCGGAGTATAAATCTACCTCGGTCAAGTGGTCGAGCAGTCGTTTTATCGTTGAGCTTAAGGCGTAGCCAGCGGGAGCCTCATTATTTCGCCCAATGGTCATGAAGAATAGAGACAGCAGCTGGAAGCACCCGTCCAGGACTCTGTCAACTACAGTTATTCGAGTTAGTGGCGCTGTAGACTTCACATGGCTCAACTTTGCCCAACCTTGATTTGTCTCTTGCGGCTTGTCAATTCGAACCTCGTTGAGTAATTCGACTTGATCAACCACTTTGTCGTAGAGAGGAAGGACATCTGAAGACTTGACATATGTCGTCCTGTCGGTCTTCAGAAGGGTCAATTCATCTCGTATCCGCTGCAAACTTTCGAGTATGGGCTTTTCGCGCGGATCGAGGGGAGGTGGAAGCGTTGGAGTGTCGGCCATGTTGCCGAGGTTGTGTAGTTGTGTATCTGTCAATTGATTGTAGCTTCAACAATATCTGGAAGATCGTGTGTCCGTCTTCGAGGTACAGTCTTCGCAATAACGTGAGGTTAACAGCAGAATGTCTGGTCTCAGGTTACAATGACATCCTGGGCAGCGGGGAAACATCGATAACCAGGCGGGGCCAGGCGTTATCTAAGCACTGTGACGACGGTACTAGTGGTCGCTTCCTCTGCCAATCATGTGCGGTATGATACCCTGCCGGCACACCACCAACAATTTTCAAAATCGGGTGGAACTTCTTTAAATCGCGACGACCCACGCTCCTCAAGATTCTTCACGAGAAAACCAATACACCGACAACAACCCACTGTCGGTGAGTCGCCTACCACAGGAAAATGCGCTGAAGGGGCTCAAGTACTGATTTCAGCTACCAATCTACAGATTCTCAAAATGTCGAACGCTGAGCTCGCAACCTCCTACGCGGCTTTGATCCTCGCCGATGACGGTGTCGATATCACCGTACGATTCCTCCTTCTTCGAGACCCTGCGAACTGGTCAAGATAGCGGCGGGGCAAGTTGCTGATTTTAAACAGGCCGATAAATTACAAACACTCATCAAGGCTGCCAAGATTGAAGATGTCGAACCCATCTGGTGCTCACTTTTCGCCAAGGTATGATGGACAATTCAATGGGAATAATACACCACAGGACAGTGCTGATACGTGGAATTACAGGCTCTCGAGGGCAAGGATGTTAAGGACCTTCTGTTGAACGTCGGATCAGGTGGTGGAGCCGCTGCTGCGCCAACAGCTGGAGGTGCCGCTGCTGGAGGAGATGCTGCTGCTGAGGAGACCAAGGAAGAAGAAAAGGAAGAGGGTACGATTTACCTCATATTATGCCGCTATCCGAATCACCAAACTAACAACTTCTACAGCAAAGGAGGAGTCAGACGAGGATATGGGTTTCGGTCTTTTCGATTAGAGAGGTTCCTTTCTTTCCTGTCTGTACTTACAAATGCATGGCCACGGTCTTCTCTCGGTGCAACATTTGGCTGGTCGAGTAGCTTTCCATAGAAAAGCAAGCTCATGAGGAAATTCTGGATCTAGGAGTCTATTTTGGTCTGTGATTGAATGAGGACCTGGATGTGATGCCTGGAACACTTCGTTTGCAACGGCTTTCCCCCGGAGTCTCATTAGACTTCTGCCTGGATTCAAGCTACTTCCAAGCTCCGTCCGAAATTTCTTCTCATTGTCCAAACAGATGCAAAGGGACTACACCGCCGGTGACCTGCATTGCAGGAGCCTCAGCCTCATGCTATGGACGCGGATAGCATTCCGTACCAGGATCTTTTCTTGGGTTCATTGACCATATTCTGTTTCTGCACAGGTACATAGCCTCTACCTTGGACATACCCCAGAAGTTTCTCTGCACAGCCATCACTCAACCCACACAATTCTCCTC
The DNA here is from genome assembly GCA_021399465.1 of Hyaloscypha sp. PMI_1271. Lineage (NCBI taxonomy): Eukaryota > Fungi > Ascomycota > Leotiomycetes > Helotiales > Hyaloscyphaceae > Hyaloscypha > Hyaloscypha sp. PMI_1271. Next base: position 71,725 of record JAJTUS010000056.1, read on the forward strand.
CAACGGGGCAAGTTCAATTAGAAGTCTCAAACCGTGTGCAATTCAATATGTTTTGGAGCCAGGTGAGCACTTTCCTGCCTGGCAAGTGTCTGGCAAATGAGTTTCTTTCGAATTCTGGTGAAGGATACTACCCTGGCAATGAAAACCATTTCGTTTGTAATGTCTCAAAGAGCTTGCCCATGGGGCCCTATATAACAACCCTCTCTTCCCCCCCACTTCGATCTTCAACCACCCAAGCAGCATCTCCTTGCTTAGCACTTCCTGAACTTCCACAACTCAACCCAGCTCAGCAATCATGCGTCTTTCAATCACCACCCTCCTCTCTGCATTGGCAATTGTTGCCGCATCGCCCACCCTCCCCCCTCGTGCTTGCGGCACAGTCTACCCAACCCTCTTCTCTCTCCTCAGCCCAGAGCCTGGCTTCTTCAACTCTATCATGCAACCAGCCAAGGCAAATACTGCGCTCCGCACTCTCCTCGATTCTCCTCATGTCCGCCTCCAACACATCCAAGGGACAGAGGGCAAGTCTCAGGACAATCTCCAATTTGTCGACTTCAAGATTCCTGCTGGATCCAACACTTGCCAGCTGGAGATCGCAGACCATGCCAACATGCTCTACTTCGAAAAGGCTACCGACAACAATGCTGCCTCGTCCGCCTTGAACATCATGAAACTCATCCCGGGTGCCCTCTGCGAGGATCCCAGCACCGAAAACATCACCTATGCCGATGTCATGGATGCAACTCCACCTGTCATCCAATATTATCATTGGGGTGCTGCCACCCTTCAACGTGGCCAATCCAGTATCATCGGCAGCTTCGCCTGCCCCCCAGCCAATGGCAACGGAGAGGATGGACATGCTCAGTTTGTGTTGGAGTTTGATCCAGATCAATTGGGAGCAGGGTCGTGTGACTGGGTTCTGCCACAATCGACCACTGACCCTCGTGTCTTCGGCTTGGTGAGTGGTATTTACTTGACCCACTGTTAAGTGGTTCGGTTTGACTTGAGAAGGAATGAGAAGGGACGAGGCGAACAATTTACGAAGGATCGATGGGGAAATGGGTATGCGTTGTCGGTTTTGCAGGTGAACTCATGAGTTGGATCGCGGGTTTCAACAACTCGAAATGAATTTGGTTTGAATTTTTTACTGGTGGAGTTGATTGCGTGAAAGAATCCATGTCTACAGACTTCATGTAAGCTGTGATTTTCGAACCCCAAATCTCATCTCATTTTCACACGTAAACCTCTCCTCCATCTTCCCCTCAACATCCTTCACCTCATGGATGTGGAATCCTGAATGCACACTTGAACGGATAAACCTGGACCTACACCCAATCAGCGACACATCTTGACGCCCATCTAAAACTTCGTCAAAACTCACCTTGTCTAAATCCCAAACTTCACTCTTAGCATAGATGTCATTCTTCAAGATCTCCAGCAATTCCTCCTTAGAACTCGCAGACGCCACCATCGCACTGCCAAGCATCTTCATCTGCTCTCCCTCCTTCGGGACCTCCTCGAGCAATGCCCCTGTTTCTCATCAGCCCTTTCACACTTGCCATCAACCCATCTGAAAGAAAAATTATGGGAACTCACCGCCCATTTTCCAGAACCCACTATCCATCTTCGGTTTCAACCCCGCAAAATGTGACCTTCAATCAAACGTCAGCCCTTTCCCTTTCCCCCAATCAAACGTACATGAAGAAATTAAGGGGACAATGTGCTTACGGCCTAACCTCCATCCTCTTAGCCAACTTTCCAGGCTGATCCGGCATTATGACCAGCCATTCGAACTTCTCTGTTTCTGGTGCTGAAGCCATTGTCCTTTTCCCCGTAGTTCTGCTGATTGAGAAGGTGGAGCGGGTGAGAGGTGATGGTTTGAGTTGTTGGCGGAGAGTCCGTGTGAGAAGGGACATGTCAAATGTCAATACCTGATGAGGACGGGGAGGAGCGAAGTGAGAATCAAGGGCAGGAAGTGGGGTGAAGTGGGGTCTTTTTGTCCTGAATGGCGGGTCGAGGAGGTCAGGTGACGCGCCTTTTGAATGATTAGTTATACGTGCACCCTTTCTGTTTTTGTTTGCGTGGAAGAAGGAGGAGATGATGATAGGTTTCTAATGAGGATTTTTTAGAGTATTGCGAAGAGGAGGAATAGTTGTGGTACGGGGAAGGGCGTATGGCTTGTTTTGAGTTTAGAGATTGCTAAACTCACCCCATTTGGCGAGGACTTGGATCTTGGACGCGAGTCGCGTTTCCCAGCTTGCTTTCCTTCTCAAATTTCAGAGTCGATCTCAATAACTGAGAACAAGTCAACCTCGAGAAAGAGACCACAGCACGAGTTTGAGAATGAGTCTCCCGCCAGAAAATGAGTCAATATCGAAGCCAAATCGCCGAAGACTGCCATTCGGGACGCGTCTGAAGCTTTGATCGAAGCTATTAAGCAGGCGGAAGAAGTCCATCTACACCCAGCAAAGATTATCCCCAAAGCTGCTCGGAAAATAGGAACGAAGACCGATACAGAAAGCGCCAACTTTGAATTCGAGATGGACAAACCATCCGGGCTGCGGTAGGTATATTTATTTACATTGCCATGGAATCATGCCCCATCGACGGCATCAACGAAAACGGGGAAGAAATTCTTGGAACTTTCGTTACCCTTGAAGATGCCAACAACTTTGTTCGGAATCGTTGTGCAGACAAAGCAGTACGAGATGATCCGGATGCTATATTTTCGGAGAAAATGAGTGCCGATAGACGCATCTCGTGGTGCTATGAGGATGAGGATGGATATGGAACGGCGCTCAGGATCGACAAGCGCAAAATGGAGGCTTCGGGCTCTGTACCTGCGCGGGATTGGGGTAGACCTCCTATTGGAGGACCTTGCCCGAAGCAGGAGGATTCTGAGGATGAAAATGAAAGCTCGTCTTCGGGGATGACGAATTTCGCGGGTCTAAGAAATGAGATCGAATTCCGAAGCCACCGATAATGAGAACCCGACAAACCCGACAATCAATTTCTCCTCGGCTGTCTCCAATAATCTCCCATCGAAGATTGGGTCTGGGAGAAGGGACTGACGGGATTCATCTGGGATGTTGACCTCGTGACTTTTGGGCAGCTCCTTCCAACATTCATTTCTTGTTGCCGTCGTCGCCCCCATGTTCCCATTTCTGCAAGAACCCGAGTTTGAATGTTGTTCTTGAATTCTCTCTTGTTTGGTATCAGGGTTTCCGTCTCAATCTAGGTCTGATCTACCCCGTCTCTCAGCAAAGCGGCGCAAGCTCTCCTGTCTCCACCTCGTCCCTTTCCAGTAATCCAAAAAAAACAGGCTCATAGCAAGTAAACACATGCCGCTCAGGATCGTGAAAGTCCATCCGATACCTATCGCATCTATTAAACCTTGCAGAAACGATATTGCAATGGCGGCGAATGTGCAGCGGACGATATTACTAGAAGCTTGAGCTGCTGCTGGTGTTCGGTGGTTCTTGTCGCCTAGGAGGGTGTTGTAGATCTTACTTTCTTGTTAGTTATCAGTCTAGGCTGTAGTTGGGAAGAGGACTGACGCTGAAATCGAGTTGCATGCACAATCCTATAATGAACTGGATACAGAGTGGAATGGCTATGTGCTGACAAGTGTCAGCCTCGGAACTGTTGGACATGCACGAGGAATCTGACTTTGTGGAAGTGCAAAACCCAGCCGAATCCCAAAACAGAGGCTGCTGTAAGAAGCATCGGTATCCATATGACACCGAGGCGCGCCTTTTCGACCGGGAAGTTATCCAGGTCACCGCCTACCGCCTTGTCTGTCAGCAGACCCCGTGCTGTCCTAGCATTGCGGTATGCGGTATGCGGTATCCAGAAGCGGGCCAGAGAAGAACGTGGACACGGACCCGCCAATACCAAATGGAAGGTATATCAAGCCCACCTGCCACTGATTGAGCTTGTAAATGTCAATGAATAAGATTGACAACGAGACGTTGAGACAAGTGTAGACGGTATAAAGGAACCCACACGCGATGATAATTCCTATATTATCCTTCCTCGCAAGTATCTTCAGAGACTTCAAAGGATTTGGAGTTCTCCACTTATGGTTTTCGGCAATATGACTTTTGTTCCAGTGGCGCATCAGCCCACGTATTGGCAGTCGCAAGTACTTTGGCGGTCTAGTTGATCCGTTCCCTACGAGGTTCCGAGAAGTCTCGGGGAGGAGGAAGATCATTGTTGTCAGGCCAATTCCGGCGGCGATGGACAGAAACCAGAAGATCCAGGACCAGTCAGCGGCGTAGGTGAGGACGCCTCCTAGTATGGGCCCGATGCTTGGAGCAATTGTTATGCTTGTGAGTTGTGTGAGCTTGAACCTTCGGTTTTGGATTTCAAGAACGTACGCAAAAGATATCGCACTGACAAACGAGCCTCTTTCAGCGGGTGAAGCAATGTCATTTACTACCCCATACGCAATCGAAAAGGTGCCTGAAGATATTAGTCTTGAACCAGAATCAAGGGACAAGCGTGCCAGAAATTGCCAAAGCCTGTAGAACGCGAAGGCCAAGCAGGGCATGATAAGACTTAGACAGAGCAATGCCGATATTGGCTCCAATGTACAGGCTGAGTGTAATTACATATACGAGCCTGCGACCCCCTACATCCGCCGCGTCTCCAACCAGTGTCGGCGCAATGGTTGCAATGGCCATGTACGAAGTGATTGTCAGGTTGATTTTTGCTACTGAGACCCCAAAAGTCTCGGAGAGAACGTGTAGCGCCGGAAAATATATGAAGCTGCTCAAAGTTGAAAACCATGCTGCGTAAGCGACCATACCGATGATGCACCATTTTTCCGCTGTCGTGAAGAGAGAGTATCTTTCGATCACTTCTCTTGCGACTTGGCTCTCCTCGTTGCCTTTTTCGTCATCCATTGTCCCGAAGGCTATTCCTGCCAATATATATATATATTATTTCGGAGAATATGGACGGATACTTGTTCCAAGGTACAAGTAGAGCAAGTGCATGTCACGAGGCAGAACGTCGCGTGAATAATGCTGCTAACCTACAGAGGGAAAGGAGTGTGGGCAAGGCTGACTTTACCTCTGCCTTTATGGTGGCAACAGATGGCTTGTGGCGGTAGGAAGTGTAGTTTTGCATGCGGACTGCATGGGCAAACTCGACGATGGATCCGAGGGTGGATTCGAGGGTGGGGTTTTCAGTTGGGGATTAGTCGCTTACAGACCGTAGATTGTTCTGGGATGCTCGAATCATTCAGAAGCAAAGAGGACACTAATCAACGTCGAGATTGTACAAGAATTCAGGAACTATATCCTTCTTGATCCAACTGCAGTTGTGCTGGTATTTGTTGATAACCATGATACTCTCTATCCATTTACTCTGACAAAAATGGCTTCTTTAGAAGTTGTAAGTACACCTTAGGGGATTTGCGTGAAAATGGGGAAAGGTGGGGGTATATGCATTTAATCCTTTAGTTGCTCTATAACATATGGCACATGATCACCCGTAACGCTGATATCTTTCTTGGGATCATACTTCTCGAGGCTTTCCAAGGGGCCGTATTTCTCGCAAAGATATAGCATATCATTGTAGGCTCTGTAAGAGGTTTCATTCAGCACTTTCTCCAAGCGTTGAGAAGAAACACTGACCGTTGTCTTGAAACACTTCCTGGATGGCCTGCTGAATCATTTAAGTACGGATGAATACTATAAAGTCGATTCCGGTCGTCCCACTCATCCTCCGGCTCGGAAGGCTTAACATGGCTCTTGTAGAGCTGCATGTATTTCTGCCCCATGAAATATATCGCCCATGAGCACCTCCAGGTTCCAAATTCCATTTCATTGTGCGCATAGGTGCAGCCAGCATCGAAGAGGATCGCCTTGTCTGTTTCCATGTCGATTCCGATATTCTGCTCCCACAAGTCACCGTGTATCAGTGAGGGTTTAATTTCGCGGCCACCAGCCTGCAGGGCTCCCAAGAGTCTCGGTATGACCACATCTATGAGTTGCTTGCACGCAGCGTCATATTCTGGCCATGGCCCGTTCGTCTGGTTGTCGTATTTAATGACATCCTTCAGCTGGTGGGTGAATGATTTTGCCCAGCTCTTTTCCCAGGTCACGGTACGCTCCATGATGCCACAGACAACAGGTACCGGGAAGCCGAATATCCCATTAGGGGATGTTCCCTTTTGATGCATCTTTGCTATCTGCCACATGAAGTGCGCTGGGTCGGGCGGTTCTTCAGTCATAGCCACATCATGGAAATCTCCCAAGAAGAAGTGAACATCTTGTGACTTGTGGTTCTGGTAATGTCCCCAGCCCACGGCCTTTGGCACCAGATCTGACACCACGGCATCGATAGCGGACACAGAATGGAACTCGCCCTCGGCCAGTGCGCGAGCACTATTCCCCGTTGCGGTCTTTCAGATCAGTGATCAGTAATCAGATCAATGTTGATAGAATGGAAAAAGTGGCCTCGCTGTGTACCTTGAGGAAGTATCTTTTGAGATTCCCGTCTGGCAAGTTAACGGAGATTTTGGCAGTCTTGGTCCATGAAGATGTCCCGCAAGACTCCGCAGAAAGAGGTTTGGTTCCTGAAGGCAAGACTATTGGGGGGACAATTTTAGCTCAATCTGGGCCGGGCCGCTGCTGAAACGCTTGGACGTGCTTACCCCTGACAACGGCTTTATTGAGGGGGAAGTTTCCCTCAATCCCCTCCTCCCACTCTGATGAGGACGCCATGTTTCGATTACTGAGAGTGTGAGAGCATGAGGGATTCTCCGAGTCTTTTATGAAAGCGCGAGTGCGTTCCTGAGTGTCTGGACGAGGTTCACAAGCGCCGTCAGCAGCCTATTGGATACCTTCTTCCGGGGCTGACTGCAGCAATGAGTAACGAGCCCAGTCCCACTTCCCTGTGCATCAGGTGCGGACAGAGACATTGTAGTGATTTTTTTTGTTTTTAATTTCAACCTTTCAAATTATTATGGATTTATTAATAAAATCCTACTTAAGTTACTTTGCTTCTCAGGCATCAGATATTAAGTCGTGATTATTCATTATCATCTTATAATCAACAAGTGACTTCGTAGACTTCTGTTTTGGCAAGCAGCCCCGATGCCGCCAGGAACGACTTTCGTAAGCGAATTTTCTCCTCGGTTTAATCTGAAATAATTTGCCCCGAAAAATGAAGATAAATTTAATTCCTCTTTCAGATATCTAAATTACTCTTTTCAAAATAATTAACTGAGTTTTTCTTTACTTCACATAAATTTTTAACTAGTCAAAATAAGTTCGCAATGTGAGACATTTTGATATTCTCAGCTTTTAGCGAAAGTCGTTCCTGGCGGCAGCGGGACGGACAGCTCTAAGCGAGTTCGTGATACTTATGGGCGGCACGAGTAACTCCAAGCGCTTCAATTGCTCCAATGGAACCCCGGGGTTGACTCCGGGCTGATTCGGGGCGATATCCTGGCGGTCTTCCAGCCTCGTGTCTCTCAACTCATGATGTCCTCCCCGAAATCATCCAGAGCCCAGTGCTGTGGCAACATCATGCAACCTTACACTTGCACCTGCAACTCAGACCGTCATGGTTAGTCCTCTGCGCCTATCCCGTGAGACACAAAGTGACTGACGATTCACTGTTCTCCAGTTCCGGAAACTCGTACGTCTGGGGAAAAAACGGGGCGATGAAGCTCATGAGCCGCGTTTTCACCGGAGCGCACTAGAATCCAGCAAGCCCAACTTCAGCTCGTCGGACACACCTCTCGAGGAGGAGCATATTGAATCCATATCATTACGAAAAAATGCCTCTGCTGCCGAGAGCCACCACCCTCATGAAAACAACGAGCCGGAAACAGGCCCATTGGGTTTAAATGTCGTCTATACCCCAGAAAATGGACACAAGGCAGATATCGTTTTCCTACACGGCCTTGGAGGGACTAGTCGCATGACATGGACGAAGGATAAAGATCCGGACCTCTTCTGGCCGCTTACCTTTCTGCCCCTCGAACCAGATATCTGCCTGGCCAGGATTCTGACTTTTGGGTACAATGCTTCCGTCCACAGAGCAGGTAATGTCGGCACCTCGATACTGGACTTTGCCAAAAGTCTGCTCTTTGACCTCAAGTACGCGAAGAATGAGCAAAAGGAGGACCTGAACATGGGAAGCGTGCCTCTGATATTTGTTGCCCACAGTATGGGAGGACTTGTCGTGAAGGAAGCATACATGCAAGGTCAGAACGATCCTGAATATGAATCCATCATCAAAGCCATTTCTGCAATCGCCTTTCTTGCCACACCACATCGCGGTACGGAGTTGGCCAATATCTTGAACCGTATCTTACAATCCGCCATGGTCACAAATTCAAAGCAGTATATATCAGATCTCGCGAAGAACTCGTTTACATTACAAAAGCTCAACGAGCAGTTTCGTCATATTGCACCCAGGCTGGATATTGTTTCCTTATATGAAACTCGGCCAACGTCGATTGGGTTGAAGAATGCCCGAGTTATGATACTTGAAAAAGACTCCTCTGTGCTTGGGTACCCTGGGGAAACCTCCAAGGCATTAGACGCTGATCACCACGGCGTTTGCAAGTACGACAGTCCTCGAGACCCAAATTATGTCACTATCAGAAATGTCTTGAAGTCAATTATAAGCAAGATCATTTCAAGTACAGCGAACAAGCGGCCTCCAACAACGCGAAGAGAATCACACGATTTGAAATCCTTGTTGGCTATCACGGAACTGCCGGGCGTGGACTATAGCTTCTTTCGAGATCAATGGGTTCACGGGACCAGTGATTGGATCCTCCAGGATACAAAATATCTCGATTGGGTACATGATCCGGGCCTGTCACCACGCCTGCTGTGGGTAAACGGTGGGCCGGCATCAGGGAAGTCTGTGATATCCTCTTTCATTATTAATGACCTTGTGGAACAGGGGGCCTCTGTTCAATACTTCTTCGTCAGATTTGGCTATCAAAAGAAACGGTGTCTAAGTTTGGTGCTGCGCTCCATCGCCTACCAGATCGCACAAACCTGGCCGGATTTCTTACACAAAATTACTGAGCTTAAAGAAGAAGGCATCGAATTCGAAACAGCCGACCAGAGGACCATTTGGGAACGCATCTTCAAGCTAATACTTTTTAATATGGAAGGACAGCGGGAGCCACTGTATTGGATCATTGATGGTCTTGACGAAGCAGATGATCCTCGGGCAGTTATTAGATTTCTGTCCAGCATCTCCTCGCCCTCGATAACGATTCGGATCTTGCTCGTGGGGCGAAATTCCTCGGACATGGAGGCTGCTTTCCAGAAAGTCCCGAAGTCACTGAATCTATGTTCTATTAGCATTGAAGGCCACTTAGAAGACATGCGCTGTTATATTCGTCAGGAACTCAGCATGTCTAGTAGTGCTGAATTCAAGGAAAGCATTGTAGATCGATTGGTGGAAGGAGCACAAAACAACTTCCTTGTGAGCAGTTTATCTTTCCAGTTAACTTATCAAGCAATACTGACGGTTTAGTGGGTGCGACTTGTTGTTGATAAAGTGAACACGTGCCACACCCGCCCTGACGTTGAGCGCGCTCTCGAAGAATTACCAGCTGGCATGGAAGCACTTTATGATCGGATGGCACGATCGCTCGCTCAGAGCCTATCAGTAACAGATAGAGCGTTTGCATCAGCAATTCTACAATGTGTCACCTGTTCATTACGGGTGCTGACTGTTACCGAACTGTCACAGGCATTAGATCAGAACACGTCTGAAATGCTGGAATCGCTAGACTTTCAGCGGTCCATTATAGATCTATGCCGGGGCTTCGTCGTTATTGACAATGGTGGTAACGTTGACATGGTCCATCAAACAGCTCGGGAATACTTGCTCAGCAGCGATGACCACCCTTTCCGCCTTGATCGCTATGCCGCTCACCAACAAATGTTCCTGAGTTGTATGCGGTGTCTCATGGCTACTGGTCTTCGAGCAAAGCTTGGCCGGAGTCAAAAGCCCGAATTTCTCGAATACGCTGCGACTTTGTGGTCCTCGCATCTCATTTTGTCGCCAATCGATTGTGAGCGGGTATTTCAAGTGATGAAGAAGTTCTTCACTGGCCATTGGGTTTTAACCTGGATTTATGCACTTGCAGCTAATAACCAACTGCGTGTTCTTATCCAAGCATCGAAAAACCTTTCAAAGTACACTACCAAACGAAAAGTATATGATTCTGCACGCAATGAACGCCCCACCGTGGGGCAAGAACTTCTGGAAAGCTGGGCTGTGGATCTTCTGAAGATCGTCGGCAAGTTTGGAACAAATCTGCGTCGAAATCCAGAGTCGATCTACAAAATTGTTCCTCCTTTCTGCCCACAAAATTCTTCAATCTACCAGCTATTCGGCAAGATGGAGGCCAGGAGCCTAGTGGTGTCAGGACTATCCACAGAGAACTGGGACGATTCACTTGCACGTATGTCCCTCGGGTATGGCACTCGTTCATCATCCATCATGGCAGCTGGGCCTCAAGTTGCGGTTCTGGCAACGCCGGGGAGCATTTTCATGTATGACTCTTCTACCTTTGAAGAAACGACACTCAGTCCCTTTACACATGGCGAGAGGGTGTACAGAATGGAATTTAACAGCACTGCGACAATACTTGCAACGTATGGCTACCGGACTGTGAAATTCTGGGAGACTGCTAGTGGGAAATGCAAGATATCTGTGGAGACGCTCCAATCACGACCTAGACCACTTGCTATGCTCTTCGCCAAAAACAACACTGAGCTTTTTGTTGGCTTTGAAGACAGGAAAATCAGGTCCCTCGATTTGAATCTATCCACTCCTCCAACTTGGCAGCTTGTGGCCGAGCTGGAAGAGGAAGAGCTTGAAGGACACAACTTGAACTCATCGAGTCATATGGCCTTAAATAGGGATGGAAGCCTGATTGCCGTGGCTTACCGAGGACACCCACTTTCAGCATGGGAGATTGATGGACAATTGCATATTGGCCACTGCTGGAGAAAACGGGAAGAGATTTGCAGGGGCGAAGTATCCGAAGCTCTCTGGCACCCACATGCTCCAGAATTACTTGGTCTTTACATTGAAGGTGTAGTCTTCAAATGGCGCCCATACGAGAATGAAGTTGACGAGATTGACACCGGGGCGTCTAGACTAGCGATCAGCAGAGATGGTATACTCTTCGCTACGGGTGATGTGCGTGGTACCGTGAAAGTCTTTACAACTTCCGGCTTCTCTCCTATTTATCAATTAACATCTCAGGAGAACGTTCTTGGCCTGGTATTCAGTCCTGACCTTCGCCGCTTTTATGATATCAGGGGCCATTATGCCAACGCCTGGGAGCCAAATGCTCTGATGAAATTTGCGGAGCATACAGGAAAGGATAGCGAGAGTGAAGTGGACAGCATTGCTCAAAGTTCCACCGCATACACGAGCAAATCTCAAAGCATCGATGCCATTACAGCACTTGCCTGCTCTCCTACAGGTCGCCTCTATTGCTGTGGTACGGAGAAAGGCACCGTGCGTTTACACAACGCAAAGGGGAGTAAAATTGCGGATCTGTTTATTTCCGAGGGTGTCGTGAGCATCGAGCAGATTGCCTGGAGTATGGATGGTCGACATATCTCCTTCTCCGATTCAGATGAACAAGTCGTCACAATGTCAATAAGTTCTGGTGCTGGCATCACAGCCCCAATTGTGAAGACCACAGCCAAAATTGAGGTTGAGATCAAGCAGGGGGGCATTCTACAATTACTATTTCATCCGGATTCAAGCCAGCTTTTGGTCCATAGTGCTTCAACAACACACGTCATCTCACTGACTACTTACTCAATAACACACTCATTGGAGGCACCCAAGAGCCCTCGCAAATGGATCAATCATCCTCAAGACCAAGCCCTAATCATTGGCTTTGGTCCCCTGGCCATCCACATTTTGGACTGGGCGTTAGTCAAAAGCTGTGTATACGCATTCGAGCTTCCACTACATCTGAGCCTGCCAACAAATCCAATAAGGTCACTGGACCAAGCTAAGGTCGATCGAGTCTTCCTAACATCTGACAGAAAGCACACCTTGGTTCAGATATCATCCTCAAAACAAGGATCCCAGGAAAAGACGTTGTTAATGTTCAAAATATCGTCGTTCTCAACTTCTACGGCCCCACCACCAGAGGATGAGCAGAAAAGGGGCCCAAACATCATAACGCCGACTATCCTGCCTTCAACAATCTCCGCCCAAATCGCCCTCGCTTTCTCCTTCCTCCCCCATGATCGCCTTGTATTCCTTTCCAAAACTTTCTCGATATGTACCTGGCAAGTCACACCAGATGCAGAACCGCTCTCATTTTCCGTTCCAAGCGCCAGCTATGAGGGTGTGGCTACAGAGAGCAACACAGCTGTCTCCAGGGCTATCGCTGGGAAAATGCCCAAGGAGCTTTTCTCACTGCCCGGAGATTGGATTAGTAGAGACTGCTTGGTTTTGTCTTCTGTCTGGGGTGTGGAGAAATCTTTTCTATGTCCGAGGAACGGGGAGATTGCTGTTGTGAAGTGCGCTGCTTTAGCTTGAGAGTTGATATAATTTTTCTGTAAATGGTTCTTTCAAGTTCATATGATATGGTAGCTTCTACAGTGGCTAGGGAGGCTTTGCCAGTGCTGAGCGAGTGTCCAGCCGAACGACAAGGACGTGTGGGGAGGTGGAAATTTCCGATGTGCAGAGAAAGCAGGCACAGCGAGGCAAGTGCTCAGAGCTTCTCTAGCAATAACCAGCCTTGCAGGTCGCAAAGCAAAGTTGTACAGTAGTGAAAGCTTCAATAAGACAGGTCAATAATATAATTCGATTTTGAAGCGCATGCCTACTTGTTCTCAGACAATTCTTTTATTACTTCCACCTGAAAGTCGCATCGCTTCCACATTTGGCTTCACTGGCAAACCCAGCTCCACACGTGCTTTGTAGACCTGCTCAACCCACTGCTTTTGTGTTTTCCTCCGTTTATCTTCGGAGTTGGGGTGGTTGAGAAAATGGGGTTGTGAGGGCAGATTCTGGGTAAGGATGTGACTTCAGGATGCAGATATCTTTTTTGCCATACTCCAGGTGACAGATCACTGATACGACTCCTCATCGCCCCTTAATGAACTTTGGGGAGAAAAGTAGGAAGTGCTTGGTTCCAAGCCCGTGGAAGATTTGGTTGTTCTTGTGATGCTAAGAAAAGCTAAATTCGCCCGTATTCTTCTCTCGGCGTTGAATATAACTGGCTCACGATCAGGAAATAAAAGAAAACCTCGCTACAAAATTTTCAAACGAACAAAAGGTCAAGAGTTGCCCCGTGGGGCATTCCACGCAAGCCATAAGAAGCTCAACCAACAAGACTAGAATGTGGCAGAAGCAGTGGCGAACGCAGCATCGATAGAAGCTTGCAAGGTGGCGATAGAAGCAGAGTCAGCAGAGTCAAGAGCAGCCTCAAGAGCAGCAAACAGAGCATTGGTATCGGTAGTCAATGTCGTGAGAGCTCCAGCAACAGTTGAAGTGTATCCGGCTGAGGAGATGGTAGAAGCCTGATCAAAATCGTTAATCATCTCATCAAGACTAGCAACCCATCATCACGGGGACTTACCTTGGCATCCAGATCACTCAATAGAGTAATGATCTTTGGGGTGAGAGTGGTCACAGCGGCCAAGATGCTGTCAGAGTCTGCGGAGTTGAAAGTTCCAGACGAAGTTGTGTCAGAGGTTGCCGTGGTGATCGCAGATTCGAGGGAATTCACAGTGATAGCGAGAGCGAGAGATTGGAAGAGACCACCAGTATATGCGAGAGCGTCACTGGTGAGAGTAGCTACATCTGAGCTGATACTGGCAATGTCCGAGAGGACAGTGGTGGTGCTTCTCTTAGTCTTGGTGGCTGGGAGGGCCGAGGTGAAGCTGGAGGCGAGGAGGAGAGGAAGGAGGGTGCTGATGAGTTGCATCTTGAGAAGAAAGGAGCTGCTGATTAGATGAGGGGGGTTGCTTGGAGAGAATATTGCAATAGAGATTAATGGTTGCTTTCAAAACTGAGAATTCTTCTGCTTGCCACTGGGCTTTTATACACTTCGAGGCCTAAGGACATCTGGAATGGGATGTATCCGGGGTAAAAGCTTGTTTGGAAAGGTTCAAGATCCAGGAAATGCAAAAAGTCAAAGATGGATAGGCCGAGGTGGTCAGCATAGGGACAATTGAGTTCAAAGCTTCTGATTACCAAGTGCGTACGGTAGATTCTCTCTGATGCAGAAATGACACCGGCATCCACGTCCTCCCCCTCAACATCTAACCCAGCTGACACCTATGACAGTGGTAAGAGTGGATTCTCATTACGAGAGAGAAACGTATCAAGCCTTGAACTCAGAGCACATGTGAGGGTTGTTGCGCCGAGGATGATAAGTCTCATGAAGAATGGATCTTGGGAGACTGAGTTCACCCCAATGCCCACGGGAGGCAGCCTCACGTGGAGCTTGCAAAAGTTGACATACATCGGAGATGTACCCGAGCAGTCACCGCGAAGTGTGATTAAGCATTGTTGCGGGGTAAATCAGGGGGCCTGATCGGATCATTGATGTAAGCTAGGCAGAAGCCTAGAAAGGAAAGGTACCGATCTGTGTTCGGCCCGTGGGGTCACAAACTTCTCTTTGATAGGTGGATCTGGTCATCAAAATATGCGATGCGACTGAAAGGAAAGCAACACAGCTGCATGCAACTATTCCCTGCAGTGGCTCCCCCACCTGCCGAATTGAAGATATATCGACCGCCGATAATGAACTACCTGGGCTATAGCACTGACAAGCCCTCAAAAGACGCGCTGAGAGAAACCACAGAGTCTTATCTGATGAATGTAGTAAAGCAAAAGTGTGCTTAAGTAGCTCGCGGTGTCTGACTTGCACCATTGACTCTCCTTGTTTAAGACGATTGGACTATTCTTTCAAGTTCGCTTGACCATCTTCAAAGGAGTGTAACTTGCAACGCATATGATAAAGATGTTGTTCTCCAACACTGGACTAGATGGCGCAAGCTTGGGGGCAGAGGACGTCATCGGAGAGAGAGGAAACTTTTTGGAGGTGGGGGATGTCGACTATTCACGAAGCAGCTCAAAATCGAGATGTGAACTCCTCTCCGATGCACGTTTTCGCGGTGACCCAAAATACAATCAAACTGCATCAAACCTGATCTTGATTGGCAAATGGGTGCCGACTTGAGATGCAAGGAGAGGAACGTGCATTGGGCTACAAAACGCTGACTGACAACCAAACCTGCTTTCGCTTCGTGACTTCGTTCCGCGCACGAGGAAGGCGGCGCTGTGTCACTGTCTTAATGGTGAGCTCTTCAGGCAAAAAGGTATCTGATCACAGATCAAGATAGGTTAAGTTGACACCCGCGGCGTTCATGCGCTCATTCTCCGAAGCAGATGTGGATGACCGTGAGCCAACTTCTCAGGAGGCGATGACCCCTTGATGACTCTCCTTTTTCCTTGCGAGCCCCTTCGCCCCTTTCCACCCTCCGGCCGGCCCGTCTAAATTATCTGGTGTCTGCCGCGTTTGAGTATGTTCTGAAAATACCTGCTTGATGTCTGTGATTTTGAGAGCCATGTGCGGCCAGAAGTGTTTTGCACCCCTGTCAACGCAACCTCCTTTGACCCACCTTAATATAGATCCTCACTTACTCTTCAAATGAACGCGAGGATCCATTTCACTCCAGACATATTTCTAGCTTGAGATATTCCTCAGACTACTTTCCTCTCATCTATTCGATATCACAATTTGAAACTAAGAAGTCCGTTTTCGAATCGCGAGCTCCACCAAAAGCTGTTCGTCTGTCGATTTGAGAGTTCAATTGAAACCTAGGAGCTATTTTCACCGCCAAGCTCTCGTTGAAGATGTCAACCTCACTGAAAACGGCTCCACTGTCACACAAGAGAACTAGCAGTGCTGCAGGCAACACCGCGGAAGGACCTCAAATCAAGCGCCAAGCTTCAGATACGGCAAATCCAGCATGCACTCTAAAGCCCAAGGTGGCTGATCAGGACCCTCACTATGTCTACGTGGTCATGGTAGACTCAAATCCGCAATATACGGAACCGATTTCAGATATTCACGCCATCTATGCCACTATCAAAGATGCCAACAACGCTTTGAAGGGCATTGTTAATAGCGAGTATGATGGAGCTGAAGAGACGAATCAAGGATGCGAAGATGATGGCCGTATTTACTGGTCATCTGATGATGCTGGAGAGGGCGAGCGAGTAGAGGTGTACATTCGAGTCCTGGAAGTGAAGCCCCCTGGATGCGAGCCGGAAAGGGAGTGGGAGAATGGTGGAGTGGATGATTTGGGATCTGGAGAGGAGTATGGTGAGAGAGACTCTGAGGAGGGCGAGGGAGCGGAATGAGACGAGAAAAGCACCGTGCTGTAAGATAGAAAAACCAGATGTGAGCATATGATCTTGGAGTGAGAATTCGGATGAGGACTGATCTGAGATTCGAAGACAGGCAGGCATCAATTTTTCTTGTCTCTTTTGGGATAAAAGCATGGCATTGGAAATTCAGATGAATACAAAACGCTGGCAACACTAAAAATAATAAACAAGAGGGATTGCGATGGCTCCCCAAACCCGTTTCCAAATACATATCTACGGTGCACTCTTATGCGGACGAATCTTCGTCGAGTCAGAAGACTTGTATCACAAGTGATGAACTCTAACGCAGGGAAAGTATCTTGTAATTTTTTTTTTGAAAAGATCTGCTATTCATAGATGCCCCCTTCAAATCTTTCCGTATCGTAGAACAAGGCAGAGATGGTATTGCCATTGAAAATTCGCCCTTCGAGAGCGTTGACTGCCTAAGTAAATGTCAGCTATCTGCAGACCAGAATAAGGATATGACTTGCCCTCAGAGCAGACAGCTGGCTTGTAAACTTCACGAAGACTTTCGGCGCAGCTCCATGGCGATCGATGTAGACCCGTTCCACTCGTCCATACTAATTCAAGTCTGTTAGAATTTGGAGTTTCTTCAAAGGGGATATTTTACCTTTTCACCACATTCGTCACCAATCTCCTGCATCAGCCCTCCATCTCCATCACCCTCTAGCTCGGACTCAAGATCCATATTATCCACCATACCTCTAAGCACGATAACCTCAGACATCGGCCCAAACTTGCCAGCATCTGTCTCCCTCTCAGGAATATTCTTCTTGCCTCCAATGATCTTCCCTCGTCCACCTGGATCTCGGAATCCGCCGCCTTCAGCATCTGACTTCTTCTTGCGCTTCTCAATTTGCACCCGAAGTGGATTGACGATTCCAGAGCCATCGGCTCCCAAACCCTTTCCTTTGCTCCATCCATACTTGGACATAAGCCGCTCTGCAAATCCTCGTTGGCCTGGCCGAAGTGATCTCGGGGCTTCTTCAGTATTTGATGGTTCTTCTTCTCCATCCTCCTCTTCTGCGTTCAAAACTTTCTCCAACTCTGCTTCTGAACTTGGTATCTCGCTAGGAGGTGGTGGGAGGTTGTATCGGACTGGTGCTCGAGATATTGCTCCTGCAGGCAATGGCTCTGGAGGTGTTGATGGCGGTGGAGGATTTTCGGGTGGAGGTGGTGGGGGAGGAATGTGTTCTGATGGGAGTGCTGGGCTGTAGCTATCTGAATTTGGATTGTCTTCTGCAGGCTTTGGAGGAGGTGAGTCTATAGGTGGAGGTGCAAAGGAGTAATTAGGGGGAGCAAATTGTTCTGCCATCATTAGTCCAGGGCATCAGGAATCCTTCGGGTCACTTACTGCCCATCATTGGCCGGTAGTCTTCCTCATCGCTATCTTTATCGCTCGCCGACTTTCGAGCCATTCTGTGTGCATAAAGTCTATCCTTCCATTCCCTGACCTCCCGGATCTTCTCATCACTATGCTTGTATTCCTCATAGTTGTTTGGTCGTGTTGGGTCATAGATATCATCCCAGTCCTGTATGGCAACTTGCTCTTCCTTGGGCTTCCTCTTCCGTTTCCTCCCACCTCGCTGTCTCTTCTCTCCACCATAGAAACCATTCACATCATCATCTTCAACCCCTGTCCAATCTGCCAATGTAGTCTTGGCGGGTGGTCTTGCTACGCTCGGAGCGGCTGCGGTCTGCGGGGAAGTCTTTCGCAGAGTTGTGCTGTCCAATGGAGCGGCTTTTGGGAAGTTGGTCTTTGGCTTTGGCTTTTGCGACAATTGGGGTCTTTTGGTAGGTTGGAATCGCAGGGCAGCTGTCCGAGCCGGTCAGCAAGTTGAAAACACCGTTGCCATATCAGAATTGTAGCTACAAGGATCTATGGAGGGTTTCTTAGCTGAAGCTTCATCCGCTGATTCCGCAGGCTTGAAGACAACAGGTCTTTTGGATACGGTCGCAGATGAGGTGACACTGTCAGGATCGAGTAAATTGGCGTATAATGAGAGACCACCGCCTCTCGCCGGGGGTGTTGGATTCGAAGAATTCGACATGATGAGTGGATGCTCTTTTTCAAGGAAGGCAGAGGTGATCTGACATTTCCACAGCCTCACCTACCAGGCTAGGATTAGTAAGCGAATTCCCCCCCCCGGTTATTAAGCTCCTATCTCGGCGTTAGTGAGAAGGTCAAACAAACGTCACCAGACTAGTTTTATGAGAATTTAGTTATTTCTCAGTCATCTCCGTGGCAGAAACTCAATTTCTCTCAGTTGAACTTTATTTAAGCCAATTGCTCTGCTGGACAGCTGTATTCACCAAAATATCATCCATTCACAATTTGTAAATACAACCAACAACCACTCTCCGCAGCAAGATGGCAGCCACCACGCTCTCGAATGCCTTCTCTGCAGGAGACAATTCCACAGCGATCATAATACCAAGCAAGCCCCAAGCTCTCGCAGTATCCTACAAACAGCTCTCTGCCGAAGTCCTGTCCTTCCAAAAGAAGCTTGCCAAGCTCGGCGTAACACCCCAAGCGGCACTGTCGATCGCCCTCCCCAACACATACGAATTCATCGTTGCTTTCTTAGCGGCTGCATGGCAGAGAGGCATTGCTGCTCCCCTAAACGCGGCATATAAACAGGAAGAATTCGAATTTTATATCGACGATTTGAAGTCGGCTGTTGCTCTTGTGCCAAAAGGCTCCTTTGCACAAGATGGAGCTGCCGTTCGAGCGGCGAGGAAATACAAAGCTGCAATTGCAGAATGCTACTGGAACGGACGAGAAGTAGTGCTGGATTTGAAAGACGAAGGGAAGCTTAGGGGAAAGGGGAATCAAAAGGTCGAAAAGGCACAACCTGATGATATTGCCCTGGTGCTTCATACAAGCGGTACCACCGGACGCCCAAAGGCAGTGCCATTGACACACCGCAATCTCACGCGGACAATGAAGAACATCAAAGCCACGTACGACCTCAGGCCCGCGGACCGCACCATGCTCGTCATGCCCCTCTTCCACGTGCACGGCCTGCTCGCCGGCTTCCTTGCGCCTCTGTACTCGGGCGGCTCCGTGATCGTGCCACCCAAGTTCTCAGCCTCCGAGTTCTGGGACGACTTCATTACGCATAAGGCGAATTGGTACACAGCAGTTCCTACAATCCATCAAATCCTCTTGAAGAACCCACCGCCTCACACCAAGCCCAAGATCCGCTTTATCAGATCATGTTCCTCTCCATTATCACCAACTACCTTCCACCAGCTAGAAGAAACATACGGTGCCCCCGTCCTCGAAGCCTACGCCATGACCGAAGCCGCCCATCAAATGACCTCCAACCCTCTTCCCCCCGGAAAGCGCCAACCAGGCTCTGTGGGAATCGGGCAAGGGGTCGAGGTTGCCATCCTAGACGGAGAAGGCAAGGAAGTGCCCCAAGGCTCCGAAGCCGAGATCTGCATCCGTGGTGAGAATGTCACCAAGGGATACCTGAACAACCCAGAAGCAAACAAGAGCTCTTTTACCAGCAATGGGTTCTTCCGTACCGGAGACCAGGGAAAGAAAGATAAAGATGGATATGTGATCATCACTGGCCGCATCAAGGAATTGATTAACAAGGGAGGGGAGAAAATCAGCCCCATTGAGCTTGATAATGTATTAGCAAGACATCCGAAGGTGGGCGAGGCAGTCAGTTTTGCCATTCCGGATGAGATGTATGGGCAAGAGGTAGCTGTAGCTGTTGTTCCAAAATCCGGACAGAAAATTACAGACGAGGAGTTGAAGGATTGGGTTGCTGACAAGCTGGCGAAGTTCAAGGTGCCGAAGAAGGTTTGTATCATCTTCCTTTCCGCAGAGCGATAGATTGCTGATGAGGATATAGGTGTACTTCACAGACAACATGCCCAAGACAGCAACAGGCAAGATCCAGCGCCGCATCGTAGCCGACACGATGATGAAGCAAGACAAGCCCAAGGCCAAGCTGTAGGACGCTTTTACCAGGAAAACGAAGACACGAGACAACGGAGGATGAATAGATTGTACATATACATATATACCCAGACCGCAAATCCCACCATGAACATACCTCCCCCCTGAATCATCAATCCATCCATTCTCAAGACTCAACATACCAAAACCCGATCCTCACCATTTCCTTCTCTTTCCAAACATTCCCTCCCCTCCTCTCCTCTCCACTCGACCAGGCGGACTCACAACCATTATCCCCATCCCCACCCCCACAACCAAACTCCCCCCCTCTTCCAGAGCCGCAACCCTGTCCCCGTCCCAGCAAGCTGGCACTCAGGCACTTCGCAGCCTCGGCGCCCACACGCCTCCCCGTGAACGTTGTTCAGCAGCTCAGCTGCACACTGTACACCCCACAGACCGTGCATTGCCACTGCAGCCAGGGCTGAACAGTGCAGCATGCATCCCTTCGGAGCGAGGCTTACCGTACCATAAAAAAATCAAAAAAATAAACGGGAACGCCACTGACGTTTGCCTCCACAGCCTTCGTTTTCTGAGAAAGAGGGGCAGGAAGATCTGAAAGGGTGGGCGTCATGGTTTCTTGAATTTTTCTGCGTGATCATTCGTTTTGGTTTTTTGGTTCGATTGCACTCTGATGCGTGGTTCTGGAAGCTGGTGCCGGAGACCCTTTCTTGGCATTCCATTTGCAGAAAGCACGCAAAGCAAGATCACACACGAGGTTTTACTGAACAGAAAGAATTCCTATCAATGTACAGTTTATGGAATTTGCCTGCCCTAAGGTGTCTCTCCTACACTCCAATTTTTCAGGAACAAATTCCCCTCCCCTTCATGCCTCCACTCATCAGCATACAATATTATTGCTATCCCCAAATCAAGCACAAGGCAAGCCTTCATGTCGAGATGGAAACTATGCAGTAAAGCAAGCACTCAACTTCCCTCCTACCCCCCTCAGACGCGTGATCCTAAGGAAGGTGTGAAGGCCCGATCAATGGTGGCAGCCCTCATTTTGTAGACAGTCGATGTAGAAAAGGAAAGGAAGCAATGAGAACGTCGCAGATTAGGTCTAAGGTAGCGGAAACAGAAGTAAAAACGCCGACGTCCCAATGCTTTACAACAACATCTGCAAAAGACCACCAATGACCGAAAGACCTGCTGCAGCCTCGTTGACGCCGAAGGAAACAGCTGCGCCCTTGCTGGAGGTTGAGGATGAGCCCGTTCCAGTGGTGGTTCCTGTGCCAAGTGACGAAACGCTGTCCAAGTTACCTTCGCAGATAAACTTTCCTTGGATTACACCGGATGCGGAGGCTTCGGCCT
Organism: Hyaloscypha sp. PMI_1271; assembly: GCA_021399465.1. Taxonomy (NCBI): domain Eukaryota; kingdom Fungi; phylum Ascomycota; class Leotiomycetes; order Helotiales; family Hyaloscyphaceae; genus Hyaloscypha; species Hyaloscypha sp. PMI_1271. The sequence goes on from JAJTUS010000056.1 coordinate 93,446, forward strand.
TAAACTTAGTGCAGTCAATTGACTGCTTGCTCTCGACGTTGAAACCTCCCTTCACGTTGCCAAGAGCCGGTAGGTTTGGTCTAGATTCAAAATTAGCTTTGCTTGAGTGATCATATCAGCGGTACGGCTTACGTAGTGAAGTTACCACTGAAGTCAATGGCACCACCAACATCGACCAAGGCTGGGAACGAAATAGCGTTCAGAAGAGTGTTGTTGGCAACCTGGGCTGCACCACCAACGCTCTTGAGTGCATTCATGCTGATGTTGGTCAAGGCAGTATTGGCCACGAATGCCAAGCTTCCAACTCCCGTAGCGAAGTTACCAACAGAGGTCAGATTGGAGGCAGAGATGCTCTCAACGCTGGACTCGTAGAAGCCGAGAGAGCCATTGATCACTTGCAATGATGGAAGGCTGACAGAGCCCACGTCTCGGAAGGTCATGTTGGATGCCCACTTCAAGAGAGGGAAAGAAATTGCCAGATCTGCGCCGTTGGCATTGAAAACGGCAGCAGAAGAGATGTTCCCGATATTCGATGTGAACTCGGTCAAATGAGGATTGTTATCAACCTGCAGAACTTTGACGGAGGTAACGTTCAGACCAGCGAGGGTGCTCAAGAAAGTATTGCTGACTGTAACGCTTGTTGCGGACGTGATAGTCGCCGGGAATGTGAGGGAGCCGAGATTGGGGAGAGAGATAAATTCGATCGCCTTGACTGCAGTCAACATGCTCATCTTCAAAGACGACAGAAGGGTCATGTCCTCCAAGTGGAAAGTACCCTTGATCTGACCAATTGTAGAACTGCTGAAGGAGGTGACACCGGTAGCATTTTTCACGGTCAAATCACCGCCGATTGTAGAAGGCCCATCGAGCGTGATATCACCAGTAGCTCCAGAGCCGATGAGGATGCTGCCGGAAACGGACGAGCAGTCTGTGTACGCTGCTGCATCGGCTTGTGAGTCGATGGTGGCCGTGGCCGTCTGGGAGCAGATCGATTGTGCTGGAAACCCAATCGAATTAGCACTATCCTATCCCAATTGACCCGTATACCGCGCCATTCACATCCCCTCCGTCCTGACTGCCAGACTGGAGGAGATTGTTGAATGCGAGACCGGTTCTTATGTGCTTGGCAGGGGGGACGGTGACTTACCAGCGACAGCGGTGATGACCGCGAACGCGGGAAGCAGGAGCTTTTGGGTGAGCATCTTGATGGATATTATGCTGTTCAGTAACTTTTCCAATGTCAGCACAGCTCAATTGGATGAATCAATGCCGGCAGAGTCGAGTGTGACGATGCTGGGAGAGCGAGTTGACGGTGGTTGCGTGTTGATTGATTGATTTGATGGGTGGATGGATGTGGAGTAAAGCCGCGTGGACGTCTGTCTGTTCGAATTGGGCAGCAGAAGATCACCAGGAGCGTTTCCGTTGTTTCTCTGACGAGACGGGATCTGCGAGGGGAAGGCAGGCAGGGCGGAGGCGGCGGCGGCGGTGGTGGTTGTGATTGAGCAGAAAGCTAAAACGCGGAACTTACGAGCTTGTTGACAGGAGGCAGAGGCAGAGGCAGAGGCAGAGGCAGGAGCCGAAGCGGTTCTCGCGGCTTCCGTTGCCGTGGAAATATTAAGCGGAAGGGACTTTAACGACAGTGGTGAAGCAAAAGACGGCGCGCACACGACGGAACTTTTGGAGGAGAAGGAGAAGGGAAGGAGAAGGAGAAGCTGAGGTTGGAGTTGGAGTCTCTCGATCAATCGAGAAAGCGAGGGAGGGGGGAGAGGAGTGGAAGACTGTGGCTTTACGGGAGGGCAGCAATAAAAAAGCGTGAGCAGCAGCAAGCGGGCCTGGCTTGGCTGGCTGGCTGGCCGGCTGCTTGGCTGCTCGAGTTACCAGAACAGGGACCAGAGCAGCGGCGCGCGGCGAGTGGGTGCAGTCGCTGCAGTGGGTGGATTCAGGAGAAAGGGTTGGCTGGCGAGTGGCGACGCCCGTGGCGGGTCGGGCAGGGGGGTCTGGGAACAGTGGGGACAGGAGTCGCTCCAGCAGGGAGGCTAGTCAGCGCCCCCTGACCGCGGCCGGCTTTGCTTTTCAAGGTTTTCCACACTCCACACTCCACCCTCCAGAGTCCTGAGTCCCTGAGATTGATGCGAAGCGCAGCGATGGATGATGGCCCCACGGTCACACAAGCATGGGAAACTGAGATCAGCAATCTTTTGCGTGCAAAAAATGGATACGCCCGAGATGAGCTCTCCTGCTCTCAAGGTCACTGATCAATGATCATGGATCATCAATGGATTTATCAATGGTCCATCTGCGGTTTGCCCGGAACTGTGTCTACATTGTGCTACCTGTACAGCGCAACTTCCGTCTCTGAACGCTGGCCCGAACCCGTTGATACAGACAGTTCTGTAGCAGCAGTCCGTTGTGGCTCATCGAAAAGATCAAGATGCAAGCTCGTGCGCCAATCCGTGCTGGGATCCGATAATGAAACCAGGGCCATCTACAGGCAAAGAACGATTATTTGCCAGCCGGCCTCCAACTTAGCTCCAGACTTCAACAACCACCTTGGCTGCGGCGTTGGGAGGGCCGCCGAGCTTTCACTCAGACAGCAACAGTTGCAAAAGCATCGTCCGCCACTCATTCCTGCAACAATTAGTTGCTTCCCAAAATCAGGTCAAGAAGCTCCATCCCAACAGGATTTCGGGATACGAACTTGTGGAGGGGTGCACGTATGATTTGATATCTCTCCAGCGAATTCGTCTGCACCGCTGCACTGCACACGCAATCTCCCTGCGTCTCCAAGTTCCGCATTAGGTGATTTCAAGCCAAGCGCGATGGAGAACGGTCTGGGTTTCGTCGAAGGTGTGGGAGCCATCCCGCCCCACTCGACCTCCTGGCCACTCCCATTGGCTGCATACCAGATTTCTTCGTTTTCGAAACTTTTCGAGTTCGATGTCGAGTTCGAGATCGAGATGTTTCGAGCCGTCTTTTGCATATGGGCTAAAAACGACTTCCCCGGCAAAGAATAATACGACCTTGAAGTACGTGGTAGGAACACTTTCCAAGTATTGTCTTTTTCAATTATCGCCTCCAGCTTTTCGCCTTTTCGCTATCCAAAAGGTGTGACCGAGCTTCCTCGAGCTTCCTCGATCATCACATGCTTCCAGCAGGAAACGTCAAGAACTCCAAGATCAGTCAGAGACATGATACAACTGAAGCCCTGAGGCATTACCTCGGCAAAGGTAGGTAAAAAATATATGCTTATTGAGCTTTCGTCTCAATATCACGTCTCAGCTCATCTTTTCCTATATCTGCTGTGTTGGGTGATCGCGGACTGACGTTTGGATGCAATCATTATTCTCAGAATGCGGACACGCTTCCAGAAGGCGCAGGGTATTGGACGAACGCCGTCGATGACGATGTCTTTTCCCGCTCCACACTCCGGTAATTATTATAGCCCCCTGTCACTCGCTTCAGCAATTGACATTGCTCAATTTGAAATCCCTGCCCCTGGCGAATCTTCCAAAATCATGTCGGACAAGGGCTCCATATTGAACAAAGGCTTGACATCAAGCCTCACGTCTTCTTGGATCAAGCTACTTTATCTCTGACTTCCCCAAGAATATTGAAACGACAATGGTGAAAAGGCTCAAGAGTCCGGAGGATTTCCTTCTTCCCAATGACGGGGAAAGAAGATCCGGATCCTATTGTTGGCCTGCCGCTGCAGTTTAGGCTGGGGACTTTCTGATGCCGAATACAGTATTTCGTGCTTCGATGTCTCTATCCTTGAGAAGGAAAGCAGTCTTCACTTCTCCAGCAGCTTTCCCTCCCTTTTCGCCAATTCCGAGAAGTGTTGCCTTCTCGTGCAGTTTCAAATCAGCCCTGGTCTTTCTGCGCATATTTTTCACACCAACTTCGCGCTGCTTCCAGGAACCGGTGGCCATTTGGTTGAACCGCTTGCATGTCTTCGAAGGCTCGAAAGAATGCCGCCGCTTCATCCTCCAAGACTCCTCCAGAAGCAACCAGAGTACGAAGAAACACCCAGATAGTTTCGTGAGTCCACTGAAACGACACAGCTAGCCGAAGAACCTCTGAACAGACCGAAGATCTCAATTCCGTTTTCAAGACGTCCTCGGAATGCCCAGGCATGGAAAGACAGAAGAGAAGAAAAGAAAACCCGGAGGTGTCAGCCGGATGCCTGAGACACCAATCTTTGACAACAGACACCAACTTGCTGAAATCGGAACTCGTCGTTTGAACATTGGTACATATGCTGAGCGACTGAACGAGCCAGCGCAGGTGAGACCAGGCATAATAGTTCCTCGGGTGTCTCTCCGCAGCGACCAAGACCACAGACTTGAGGTCATGCTGAATATCGTACTCCATCTGAATTGACTGGCAAACTTTAAGAACCCATCGACGATGATTCCACAACGTGGGCGATTTCGTATGGCGGTGTAAACGTGAAGTCAGGTAGCTATCAATGAAATGTAACTCCTTCCTCAGGATCGCCTCAAGAGTCATCTTGGGTCCTTTCTGCGATTTCTGAATAAGACTTTTTCGTGAATTCGCAGCAGTGAGATGCTCGGGATCCATCAATAGGATGACTGCGGTTGCATTTCTGAAATCCAATAACTTGTCTCCTGAACAATCTCGCACGTACTTGAAGAAGATCTTACGAGCCACGACGAATGCCTGGACAATCTTGGCTTTGGTAATTGCAATGCTATTTCCATCAACGAGAACATTGCAACCTTCTGGAAGAGGATGGCTTTTGCCTAGAAACTCTATCTCAAGGAGAGAATCGGTTTCCGAGGAGAGGGCTTTGACGATGTCGTTGTAGACGGTTTCGGGATCGCTGTTCTTGAGGGATGCAGCTGTTTCTGGATCGAGTGCTCTCGACATGGTGGTATGTAGGAGTGTTGATAGGTGTTCCAGAATTGTGAAGTTAGGATGAAAGCAAGCCTCGCGCCTCGTAGCCTTGTGTGCACGGACCATCTCCGTCAGCTAATTTTGACTGAGGCTCTGGCCTTCCGCAACGAACCTGACTCCTGGAATCCACGAACCCGAGATTACAGAGCATCAGAAATCGTAAGATTCTGAGATCTATCATCTTCGAATCTGCGTAGCTAATAAATTCAGTGTTTGGCCGCCCAACATGCCTTCTCTTCTTCTGACAGTCTTCCTCCTCCAACTCGCCATCCATCTCGTAAACACCTTCGGAGCCTCTTCAATCAACGCAGTGGTATGGAACAAATTTCTAGTATCTCTGCTGCATAGCTAATGGTTGTTAGCTATGGAACTTGTACAACAGTCTGCCAAGTTCAAAGTCCGAATCCTCAGCGGAACAACGAGAATTAAAGAGTCAATACCTGAAGGTGCGGAAAGAGCTGAATGCTACAAGCAGTCAAGACCAGTTTGCAAAATGGGCGAAGCTACGGAGACAACATGATAGACTTTTGGAGCAGTTGGACAAGAACAGTACGTCTCAATACCCCAATCCCAGGCGCAAACGGGGACACAAAGCTAATGACCAGCAACAGAAGCCTCTACAGACTCCACGAGAGCCACTTTCGATAGTGCTGTATCTACATTGAGATGGATTGGCACAAATGGTCTGCGCATGTTCCTACAATTCTGGTACTCGAAGCAAGCCATGTTCTGGATCCCCAAAGGTTGGGTTCCATATTACGCAGAATGGCTCCTCTCCTTCCCACGGGCACCATTAGGCAGCATCAGCATCCAAGCCTGGTTCCTAGCATGCACCGCGGTCATCATCCTCGTTAGCGACGCCCTTGTAGCAATCGTAGCAATGGTGGCCGGCTTGGGTTCAGGAACAGCACAAGAAGCCAGGAAGGAACCCGTTGGAGTCCCTTCCGAAAAAGCCGCGTCTGAAGAGAAGAAGGAATTATAGATTCATTTGCACAAGGATGGTTATAGTAAGATTATTGGGGACATAGAGGATGTCTCTCATCAAAAAGACGCAAAGGCCTTCATTGCTTCAGGGAAGCTGAGACCCTGCAACACGAGTGAGATGACTCTTGGCAGAGTACTTTGGCTTGCTCTGGGCATTCTTTTTGACTCTGAGTGACCATGGGAGAGAGGATCGCCAAAGCTTCGAAAGTGCCACGGTGAAGGTGGAGTTTTGGGGCGAATCTTGGAGCTGAAGGTCCAGTATGAGGACATCACCGCAAGTTGTAGCTTGAGGAGATGGCGTGAAAACAAACCGGGATTGGTTATATACAAACATAGCTAAGAATACAGCTCCCCTTTCTGTACTCGGAATTCTTGGGTTGTGGTTGATTTTTGAAGACGAATCTTCAAATTTTCCGGAAAGGTACGCGAAACTAAGATCGGAGCTAAACCGTTTCCAGTTTTCAATGAGCGGTGTACTTAGTTCTGCCGGACTTGGGTAACTTTGAACATCGTGTTAAATCCTTCCAACATCGAGACGTTGTAAACACCACAACAACATCCACAATGGCGATCACTTGGGGAACGTAAGTTACCACGCTCCCCTTTAGGCCCTTTAGGGTAACTCTCACTAATACTGCCTAGAATCAAATCCCTCTCCCTCTTCTTCGGCCCCATCCTCCTCCCAAAAGCCCTTGCCTACTACCGCTCCCTGCGCGCCGCACCCTCCATCCACGGGATCCCCATCCGCCCCGTCCCCCCCAACGTCTCCCGCGCCCTCCTAATCCTCACCTTAACAACCCTCATCTTCCTCCTCAGCACCCTACCCCCCTTCGCTCCCACCAACATCTTCACCCTCACCTCCTCGCGCCTACAAATCAGCACCGACGTTCTCTTCACCCGCCTCTCGACCCTCCGCCCCCTAATCCCCACCGACGAGATCCTCCGCTCCAAGATCTCCTCCATCGAATCCAGATACCTGTTTTTCCAATTCGGGCCCGACGTCCTCACAAACTGCCAATTCTGCAAAGCAGAAGATCCAAATTCATACCTCTACTATAGCCTCCCCTCGCTCCTCGCACCACACCTCTTCAACCTCTGCGTCTTGGCATTGGTAACTTCCGGCCTCTTCACAGGCAAAGAAGCAGCGATGTGGCGGACGACAGCTACGCTTGCAGCTGGAGCAATGATGCTCATCGATACTTACTTCGTTGCGACTTATGACTACAAAGCTAATGCCCGCGCATTGAGGCTGGAGGATATCGATTTCTTCTTCTGGAAAATGCGCGTGTGGCGCGGAATAGGTCTTGCGTTCGTTGATGGGATGCTCGGCTGGTTACTATATCTTTCCAGCACGAATAGAGCGTTTTTGACGCCGCCGAGTACGGCGGAGAGGGTCGAGGCTTCGACGAGGATGTTGGATGTGGTGAGGAGTAAGATGAGCGCGATGGGGATACTGAGAAATACGATTAATCGAGATGCGGAGTTGAGGGCGAGGAGTCAGGGGTATTGGGTCCATGAGGGGAGGGTGATGGGTGAGTTGATGCAGGAGAGGGAGGTGGTGGATGGAGTGAGGAATGCGTTGGATGGGCGGATCAACATGGCGACGATTAGAGCTGATGCTGAGACGTATGCACAGAGTGTCATTGCGCCTTCGCAGGTACCGGGGATGAATGGCAACATTTAGACATGTTTTGGTAGAATGAATTCATATTGATTGATGCTTCAGGGGTGGTAGAGCATCGGCGACACGGTGGCTCACTGCCTATGTTTCCTTGCTGCTCCAATGCTCGCAGGAGCCAGTGTTATATTTTCCTTACTTGCGTGTCTTAGTTTCCCTACTCCCTCTCATGTCCAAAGTCTGTTGGGACAATCTTACTCCTGCCTGAGACCTCTTCTTTTTAAGGATTAAGCATACTGCGTAGCTTGCGCACCGCCTTCGGTTCATTACTCTCAGCTTTCACGCCCCACCTTTCAACCCAAACTCGCATATGACCACCATCAACCATGTTGGAAGTTTCCCAGTAGAAGAACGGGCTCCCTTGCCCCTTAGCGCGAAATGTAATCTGATATCTGGGATCTGATACAGCAACGTTATACATCGAAATAACTTTATTGTCGGCATCCTGTTCGCTCTGATATACGCCTTGGATTCTGTGCAAAATTTGGTCCCAAGTTCCCACGTGGTTCGCGCTAGCGGTTGATAAAATCACGATGTATACTTTGGGAGATTTGGAATCAGCCTGGGCTTGCATGTCCTGGGGTCGCAGCTTGAGGATTCCATTGAGGTTATCAGTTTTACTCCCCAAAGCCAAAAGTTTGTCGTTCTCTGGAGCATTTCTGACGCTTGATGGTGGTAAAGCTTCGCTGTAACGGCGAACCGTATGCAGTGGGCTCGAGGGTCCTGCGAAGTCCACATTCTTGGGAGAAGCTAGAACATTCGCCGAGCTCGTCGAAGCAGGTGTGTCTGCTGAATTGCATGCTGGGGTTGGAATAGCCGGTTTTGCTGAAGGTGGAGGACCTGGAGCATTAGCTGAGCTGCTCGCTGGTGAAGGAGCTGTCTGGTCTGCAGAGCTCGATGCACGAGAGGGAGCATCAGCTGTACTGCTTGCTGGTGGTGGAGTAGGCGGCTTTATGGTGATGGGTGGAAGAGAGGTCTCATTCGCTGAACTGTTTCCAAGCGGAGGACCATGCTGATTTCCAGGGCTCGATGCGGGAGAGGGGGTAAAATTCCAAGCGCTCGCTGGAAGAGGAGGAGGCGGGTTTGCGAAAGACGAAGGAACTGAGACATTGGCCGAGGTGCTTGCTGGCGCTGTGGGAGCGACAGGTGTGTTTTCTTCACGGCGGTTTCCAGAGAACTTGAGCAATCGTCCGAGTGAAGCGTTGCTCGGCGTTAAGGAAGGGCTTCGGTGTGGAAGGTCAGAAGCTAGCATCGTGGTGTCGTTGTTGGGTTCCATATGGGAGAGGTGCTGACTCGTTGTACCCTGGTGGTGCGGCTCATTATCTTCTTGATCATCTGAAGTAAGGCTGCGGGTTTTGAGTGAAGATTCGCCCTGTGTTAAGGAGGGTTCTTGGTGTAGAAGATCGGAAGCTGGTGGTGGCGGCATAGTGGTCTGGTTGTTGGGTTCCATCACGGAGAGATTTTGAGTCGTTGTGTCCTGATTATGACCCTCACTGGGGCTGGTTGGAGCTTCGCCACTCCCGTTTCGCTCAGGTGAATTCAACAATGTGGATGAACTTGATGCAGCGGGCGATGTTGTGTTCTTGGGAGCAGGCTCAGGCTCAGCCGCAGGCGCTGTTTCCAAAGGACCAAACAGCTTTTTGCGAGCAGCTCTAGCCGCTCGACGTAGCGATGATGGTGCCATGGAATGAATATTACGAGTGAACGCTATAAAATATCTGTATTCGGAAGTGTGTTATGTGTATAAAAGTTCTTGATGGGTCGAGAATTGAAAGCAGTTATTGAAGTTTACAACGCACCTTCCTCACAGCAGAAAAATGTACCACGCTACTCTCAAACAAGCAGGAACGAGTGAAGCTCCCAAGGTGCGATTCAAAAAACACAACGAAATTGGTGGTGTACTTTATCTCAAAATTTCGACGCACAAGTTGCATAATGCAAGCCTGTAGCACTTATCGGGTCTGAAGTGTCTAGTATAACCTCGGCTCGAATACCCCTTTTTCATGCTCGCTTAATTCAGGGGGGGGAATTGGGATGGATTGAGAGAAGATACTTGGCGACTGAAGCCAAAAAGTCCTGAAAAGGTCTTCTACACTCCGGTGTTGCTCTTAGAGACCGTGTATCTTGAACGCTCTGGCATGATAAACACCGACTCCTTTTCACCTAAGATGGCGGATTTTCATGCAGCCTTCCTCTCTCTTTGCACTCTTCACACCTAGGATAACTTTTCAAGAGCGTGACCACCAGCATCTTTCTCTCTCTCATATCTCTCGTTAACCGCACTGCGGATCTGAACTCGACTCTGCTTCGAAGAGTGACCCCCGTAACATTTCGCAACTCAACCGGATCATTTGGAGAGATATGACTCTGATGGTTGTATTTGTTGAGCAGCCTCTGGAATGATGCATTGAATTTGAATGCCGGAGTAATCTCAGAGTTGCAATCGATGGAGACAAGTACGGTTCCAAGTGGAATTGTTCCTCTCCCCATGCAGGTGTGCCCAGGGAAGGGGATGAACTCGAAAATGTATGGCACTTGATAAGCTTCAGCTGAATGTGAACAGTGTGATGGGTCTTGGCAGAAATTGCTTGCCAGAGAGTTTCCATTCACCGTGCGAGAGATAGTGACGCCTCTCAGTGATCCCTTCTTAATTGTCGCAGAGCTGGTATCTCCTTCGTCACTGGGAATCCACACCTCGGTTGGTTGCTCGTGCAGCTCAGAAGCGGAAACATTCTGGTCAGATTGCCTATCTTGCGTCTCTCCATGGAGCAGACAACCCATAGAGGATGGGTTGGGAGCCTCGCTTGATTCTTGTCTTCCGAGTCTGCTTAAGTGCCCACGAAGATCACCGAATATGGACCCTCGTGTGGGCTCACTGCTATTACCACTCATACTAGACTTATCGGTATCTTTAAAGCGGCTCTTTGTGAGAGAACAAGCACCACCTCCCCGCCTGGCAGTCGAACTCAGTGTTTGTAGTTTCATCGAAGGAAGAAGGTCACCTCCAGCGCTGTCTCCGTCGCCATATACCCCGCAACACATGGGTAGAATCGAAAGATTTGCCGAATGGACGGTAAGATTCTTTTCTGCGAGGGACATGAAAGTGGGGATTTGCATTGAGTATCCGAATCGATTCGTGGCAAGGGGTAACGTTTCAACTCGAATCCCAGCCAGTGTTGAGAGCAAGGCTCCTGAGGTAGGAACAAAAGAGAAAGCACCTCCGCCTGGTATTTTCAAACACAACCCTGAGCTGAGACTCTAGACTCATTGCAAAGCCAACCTCATTGTGGTGTGTCCTAGGGGTACAGCGAATGATGACAATTTTCAGTCTTGGTGACTCGTCACTACCCACTTCAATTTCACACAACAAGAAGTAGGTGGAAATGACTTCATCAACGCGAACGTCTTGATAGCTGCCTCTTGACAGCGGAATTGAGTCTAGTCATACTTTCAGCGAACATCTCACATCGGTACTTGCCTGAAAACCTTGATAAGTCCGAGGAAATTTGATTAGGAGATCATGTGAAATGGTTGGGCTGAGGTATTCACCCGCGAGAGTTGAATCATAACTCAACGCCCTGTACGTATGGACCAAGAACTAAGTGACTGCAAGCGTCTTTTAAATCCGAACGGAAGATCGCCGAGAGGTCTCGACTGATCACCTCATTTTTTAGATATGATCTTGTCGGAACACAATTCACACTTCTGAATTCCTCTTGCAAATGTTATTGATAAAATACTAGCAATCCACTATGGTAAGTAAACCAATGCCTACAGGGTAGCACCTAGTCATGGGCTTTGGCATTGCCCTTGTTCAACCTTTGATCGACTCTACCATTAGTTGACCTCTGTATTTTCTGCCGCTCGGGAGAATTGCCTGGAGCTTCGCTTTGCTCGCTGGAATCGCTCCGAAAGCGGGTGGGTAACGCCATACCGTAAAGGAACGTTCTCTTATTGTCCCCCAATAGAGCTAACTCGATTGGCAGGCGGTCGTGGCGTTCTTCATTTCTGATCCACCCTTGATAGCCAGCTCCGTGCTCTCGTTTCATTCTTTCCGGATTGGCTCCACATCCGTGGGCCACTTCTCGCCACATCCACATAGCCGGATGGTCGTCATGTAATAAGACTTCTCGGACCGGAAGAAGGCCCATGTCTGCGGTACTCGCGTGTGCAACAAGTGTGGCCTCCCCTAGCGCTTGAGCATATTCAAGACGGCCTTGAGAGTTTGGCGTTCAATTTTGATAGTCTCTATGACTTGCGTTTGTTCTGTGTCGAGCGTCTGGTGAATAGAAGGTTCATCCGGTTGAGTGGGAAAAACTGAATATCTTGGAAATCGAATGGAGAGCTTGTTGAAATTTTGCTCAGTCATGGTAATTAGAACATGCTGGTCGTGGTAGGCCTTAAACAGTTTTTCTTAACGGGAGCCTATGTTCATGTCTTGCTTAATTATGGCGAGGTAGGTTTTTGGTATCAAGTAGACTCTTGAAGCTCCCAACAGGCGTGGAATGGTAACCTCGATGTTGAAGAAGAGAGCAAATTCCCCTTCGTTTGGAGATTGTGGCACCGTCTTTAATTGCCTGACAGTGGGCACTGACGAATTTTCCACTGCAGAAAGACTCACATTTTTCATCTGAGAGTGGTCCTATGGGGCGATCGTATTGCAACTTTGACTTGAGGCTATTTGAAGCCCCGGCACCTGTTTGGCTCTTGGAGCTGCTTGATGTTGGACCGTGAGGACTACCACAAGTTTTCTTGCCTATTTCCGATGTCACGGCAGGCTTGGTAGGCTCCTGAGCTTGGCTCAATACTGAAGGCCGTTTATCATTTGCTTGACCCCAATTGAACTGGTAGGCCATTATCCAACCTCGCCGTATTGTCTTTGGGCGTATCGGGGTTTCCTTGCTCAGCAGTTGCCGATTTGACTTCTTCTGAACTGACCCCAAGTGATTGTGTCACTTGCGACCTTTGGGTCGGTTCTCCAGGGGTATTTGCGGATACCACAGCAGCAGAGTTTGCGTGGAGCAAATTGAGTCGTCCAGGGAGGAGCATGACAGCGTTTCCAAGGTTGATTGAGTAGCAGTCGGCGGGCTCTCATTCTTCAAGGAGATAATTATATCGCTTGTCCGGCCATTCTCGGTGGGTGACCATGTGACACGAAGCCCCGAGGAGGAAGGACCAAACTTAAAATTGAACACCATAGCCTCCAATTTTCGTAAGATGACGGTGGAAAATGACCTTCCGAAAGAGAGTGGAGTTGCTTTGAAGATGGTCGAGAGGCCGAGTCAAGATCTGAGCATGTTATTAAAAGGCAAAGAGGTGGGTTGACCTACAAGAGAAATTCTGTGTGATGTAGTCTTCGAGAGTTGAGAGCCTAGCTAGGACTGATAAATCGTGGCAGTTTGAGGATACAAATGTTCAAGTTTGACAACGACAACTAATAGTGACAGATTGTGCTTGTACCGCTCCGGAAATTTGCTACCTCGCGAGATCAAGGCGCCCTTCCAATCACAGCACATTTTGATAAACTTCTCATGATCCAGATGAGATCTTGAGGATAGAATGATGCAATTATGATGAAGGTCCAACCTTCTGGTATAAAATGCAAAATTGCCAGAAGATGTTTGCGAGGCGTAAAGCCAATCGCCTCTTCACCCAAACGCCACCCGCAATGTTTGTTGTAGTACACGAATCAATTCTATGACCCTCTAGAACTCCCTTCACCACCTCTCGTCTCCGGCCGTGGCGCCGCACTACTTACACTGCCACTTCGGCTCCCCGTTGTGGAGCCTTCCTCTGCACTTCTTTCAAGGAACCCTGTCCACAGTTCGGCCAATGACTCCTTGTTCGCTGGAGACTCAGTAAAGAACTCGGTTGACAACGAAGGTGTACTGGGTGTACGATGGAATGGTGACATGGGTAAGCGTAAACTACTGTTCGACGCACCTGGTCTTGCAAGACCTGCTTGCTCTTTCTGCTCGTCTGTCCAGTTGAGGAGCGCTGCAATTAATTGCAGGATCTGGAATTTTTTGGGATCTGAGCGGTCGAGAGCGAGGAAGTGCAAGAAATGGTTCGTGACAATTTGCCTACTAACTGTGAGTAATTTGCAATCAATAAGAGCTTCGGAATGGCTACCTGTCAACGTTGTCCTCTGGTTTAGCCTTCTTGAGAAATCTCAAGGCTTTCGTGAGGTGGTCATTGAGCACAATTGCTTCATGCCTTAATTTTCCGATCAGGAGATTCTTCTCCTTGATTTCCTTTTCAAAAGGGATGAGTCGGTCCACTTCCGTTCGCAAGGACCCTTTGGTTGCTTCTGCATCCACGGCTCGAGAATCTGACTCTTGAACAAGTTTTTTCAGAGCAACGACTTGTTCTTCGTAAGACTCGACCATTTCCCGTAATTCTCGTTTGCGGGCTTCCTGCACTTCTTGGAGAGCTCTCTGCAACCCTTCAAGAGCCTGTGCTTGACTATCCCTTTCGGATACCGCTGCGTCGTAGGCTTCCTTCTGGGCAGAAAATTGTTCTTCTAAATCCCGCATCTTTTCCATTGCACCTTCACGCATTGACCTCTCTTCCATTGCAAGGACTTCCCAGTCCCCCATTGCCTCTTTCGCAGCTTCCGCTTCCTCCTTCAATTGCCTAGTCTGTTGGATCAAGTCCTCTCGCTCATGAACCCAATTTTGCTGTGAAAGATTGTGTCGATTCCGAAGACTAGAAAGTTCTTTTGAAGATTCCCGTGATTCTTCTTCTAATTGTTTGACATCTCCCTCTAGGCCTTTTACTCGCTGTTGAAGGGTTTCATTTTGTGACTCAAGTTCGTCAATTTGCTCCTTGGCTTCCTGAAGCTCTGCTCTATCTGCTTTCAAGCGTTCGCCCAGACTCGATTTTATGGTATTGACGCGGCCGAGTAAGTTCTGGTATTGGGTCTCTGCCTGATCCTTAGCAGATTCGCTTTCTTCTAACTCAGTTTTAATTGTAGATAACTCTTCCGAGTGTTGGCCTTTGATTGTGGTAATTTCTTCGCGGTGTGTCGTCTGAATAGTCGATAATGCGTCTGCATGTTGGCTCTTGATCGCAGATACCTCCTCCGTGTGCTTTCCGCGGATGTCCTCCAGCGCTTTTCGTAACCGTTCGACTTCAACTCTCAGAGCTTCCCGTTCTTGTGACATGGCTTCAAATCGAACGCTGGTATCATCACTGGATTCTGTTTGTTTACTGGTTGCAATTCCTTCAAACTTATTCGGCTTGCCCGGCGGTGCTTCCCCAGGCGTTCGTGACGAAGGCTCGAGGGCGTGGCCGTTGTCTGTGGAATCATAGCTATGACCGTTCGTCTGCTGCTTTAACTTTTCTGGGAATTCGGATTCCCTCGGGGTATCCTGCGCGCACCGTCAGAGAATGCGCTTCCTCTCATGCTGGTGGGAATTGAACAGGTGTCATTCGTACCACTGGTGAAGGTTCTGACTCTTCAACCTCCCCGTCCCCCTCGCCATTATCTGGCGCTGTATCCTTCTCATTTTCTTCTTTGGTGATATCTCCATTGGTCTTTGCTTTGCCGCTCTTTTTCTTTTTGTTGTTCTTCTTCTTGGGTGCTGTTGAAACATGTTAACACGGTTGAACACTCGGCATCAACAGCTCATCATCTGGAGGGTAACGTACCTGCTGAAGGGGCTTGAGAAGGGTCTAAAGGGGCCACGGCTGACATGTTGGCAGGTAATTATAAGAAGGAATCCGATCAGTTGGCCCAGAACAATTGTGTACAGTGTCTCCCACGGTTGAAGCCGAACTCGTAATAGCTCCTCGCTTCAGCGTTTAGCGTCACTAAGCATGCGCAAGACCCCTGCACGGAATCACTGACCTCCTCCAAAAACAACAGTCCAACACCATCCACCAGCGAATTGGGTGAGTCTCAAATTCCAGAAGGCATCTGCAAAGTCTGGCTTCTATGATTCACCCCTCATCTCTGATCATTACCAATAAATTTGAATACTGGAAAGAGTCCCGTTGTCCGTCCGCTCAGATGCAATTGTCGAACACATGCGGGGAGCCAGTACAGACTCGTTGATCTAGGCCCGAGGCCACCAATCGTCGTCCTCAAGTTACCAACTACAGCCATTGCTGAGATCATAGTTTAGATGCAGAACAGGAAGTGACTCAAGTATACATCTCAGTTGAATCTTTTCTTTTGTAATCTTACTTTTACCCTGTGCCCGCCTCAAGATATACTAGCAAGACTGCCTTTAGCCCAAGTTCTTTTATCTTCTTCATTTAGAGAGAGCAGGTTCATTTTGTTTTGGTCATGGCGTCAAATGGGACAAATTGGGTGAATACCAGCAACTATATCCGGTGGAATGCTGAAGGAATCGAGAGAATACCTCCCACCAAGAAGGAGGATATCCAAGCGGTTGCAGATATGATTAATATGGCACAGAAGACCCATTACAACGCCACCAGACACATGTATTCATGTTGGTAGAACTCCGAAACAGGAGTGACATCTTACAGTATTCCAAAGGCACGCACCCGCGGACGCAAGGACTGGTCAAGGGGAAGTTCATCGTTGGCGATCTGCCTCCTCACCTCGCCCAGACAGAGCTGTTCTCCAAGTCCGGAGAGTTTCCCATTGCCATACGTTACAGCACTGAATAACTGACCTCGGCATCGACTTCAACAGCTACCAGCGCTTGATCTTGCTGATGCGAAGACAACCAGTGAGATTTTTGAGATTCGCATTAAATATAGTGGGACGAGAAGGAACTTTACAACCAGCTTGAAGTTGGGGATGATACTGATCTCCAAAAAGCTCGCGATGAGGTTCGGAACACTCACCTTGAGATCCGTGAATATTATTTGACAGCAGAATGTAAACAGTAGGGAAGAACAAAAGCTGATTGCTTCAGTCAATTCACCAACATACCCAAATTGCATACCGATTCGACGATTACATTGCCAAATATAGCCTTGTTCCATCACCCGATATCCAGAAGAAGCTGCATGAAGAAACTGCCAAGCCCGACTCGCATCCAAATCACATTTTTAGGGATTGGGTAAAGTTTTATGCCAAGAATGACGCGGAGTATCTCTTCCAGGTTCAGTTTTGCGGGAATCTCGAGGACCAGCTGCTTGAGTACGCCGGAAAGGAGTGGGATTCCGAGAAGTATCCTTCGCAGACCGTCGCCAAAGTTTATTTTTCGCAAGCAAGTTAGTATGATTCCTGCTCGGAAGACATTTTGGGAAGACCATAGCAGACTCGACTCTTGGCATGGGCTGAAGAGCTTTCAGCCTCTTGAATTGTCAAAGGGACCTCGAGGAGCTATTTACCCAGCCAGCGCCGCACTGCGCACTGCGTCACAAGATGAACGGAGGGAGGGAGATCAGTGAGACAAGCGTTGACCAGATTCCCGTGGATATGTGGAGGCTTGATCGACTGTGAGATGTGAGATTGGGGCTTCAAGTTCTTCCTGAAATTATAAGCGTGTACACATATGTAATAAATATCAACTACAAATTTCCATATTTGACGAAGTGATGACTGGCGGTTCTTTGAACTGATGAAGTCGAGGATCTCAATGCTCCAATCGATGAAAAACATGCAGGAGGACAGAATATGGGGCATGAACTAGTCATCTTTCTTCCACGTCGCTAAAGCAATCCTACCTACTTCCTAGAATTGGCTTACGACCAAATGGTTTGTATGCACTAAGCGAACCCACTGCACTCATAGAGATTGACTCTGCAACCAGCAGGATTATAAAAGGCATTAATCGGTCTTGGCTATTCTCAATGTGAAGAGGCTATCAGTAACGCAGACTTTGAATCTGCGCTCATTGTATCGATTGATAGCAATGCCAGCCAAAACAGGGGTATAATCGAACGCCGAAAGACTGAAGAGAAGAAGGATTTCGTCGTTAGATTTTCGAGATTTTGCACGAGGAGTTCACTAGACCGAATTGAGACTGGCATGTTTGATCCGATTTGCACGTGACCCTGCATGACCACTCCATGAGGTGCGTTCTAAGGTATTCTTCTTTCCCTTCCCTCTTCCTTCCATCATCCAAACTCGCAACTACTTATGATGGAGATGGAAGCAAGACGTTCAGAGGCGCCATATACGAAAAATCTTCCCAAAATCCATTACAACACCTCCCTTCAATCGATCCCAGCTTCCCAAGGTTCGGTCGACGCTCATCTTTCAAAGCTCCCTCCCCATCTGCTTCTTCGAGTCTGATTAGGCCATTCCTATGCATCTTCGCCCAAAATGTTCTACCTGCTAACAATCCCACAATAGAAACGCCAAATAATGCAAATGCAAACATCTCCCACCCGGGTTGAATAGTCCTCGCAGAACGACGCCTAGAAGCCTGTATTCGAAAAGGTCCACTGATGTGCCTCTCCCACATTGCTATTGATCGTGAACCTCAACCGGTACGTCGGCAGGGGGTCCACGTCCGTTGGGACATCCTAGATAAACGTCAACGTCCCAAGGAAGTAATACTTGCAAGCTTCATTACTCGTGAAGCGCCAAGCAGAGATCTCATGAATACCATCAAACTTGCCGAACGGACCCATTGAGTCCCAGAAGACCTTGCTGTTGGTTGGGCTTGTAATCGTTCAGCTTTCCATCCCCAAGTCCTCACATAAGGCGTACTACTCGGACGAAATACTCACTCATCACATTCCTTACGAACTCATTACCCTTCTTGATAACAAGATCGATGTTGTAAAGGTTAGTGGGACTGCCCCAATCATCCGCACCGTACTCGAAAGGATGCTTCTTGGCCATTTCCTTCTGCGGATCCCCTTTGAACTGCGGCTAGCTGATTTCTGATCCTGGCGACCAGATCTCGATTTCTTCAGGGAAGATGGCGGGTTGCAGGAAATCGCGAATGCTCATATTGAGCTAGCCAATTTCACTGCCGGTGCCGTTGATGGCGGGTTGCACCGCGCGTTGGGACTTCCCAATCTTGGGAGAGGAGGCTTCAGGTTATCGATAGATAACATCCAGGGGTTATGAAGTAGGGCAATTTTTGTATTATTTGACAACAAATTAGTTAGGCAGGGGTTTAAGCAAACACTGAAAGGTTCAGAAAGAGTAAGACGCCCTCACTGAGAAAGAGACGCCGGTCGAGGTTACCTTGAGAGGGTCTTGACTAGGCCGAATGGGGCACTTGTCTGCGCACGTGACACGCGCCAATCTCGCGATCGCGCGTTGCCTCCATCTCCACTTTATTCTTCACCTTATCACTATGAGGGGAGGCTAAGCCATTAACTTACAACTCTCCTTCAACAGTAAAGTCCTAGCCCTTGTGAATTGACTGAATATTTTCATCTCATTTCCTCGTCACAACTCGACACCACTCGACCCTTCTACAAACATGGCGTCACGATCATACACCTCGTCATCGAAGACTACCGACGGCAAGACTTCCAGATCCACGGGCCGCAACGCGCCTCGTTTCTCTTCATCTCAAGAATCTAAAGCCTTCCCTGTCTATCCGAGCGGTTCTCAGTCTTCCAAGAAGCGTAAAGTGGTTGATCTAACTTACGACGATGAAGAAGATGAGGAAGCAGCTGCCCTTGCACAAGTTGCTCTTGCTGGTAAGAAACCCTTTCACTCCTGAGGTCGTGTTGTTCAGTAGATCATTGCTACTTGGAACAATCAATTCAACCTCAACGTCGAACTCAAAGCTGGACCTCCTTTACTGACAATCTCAGGCATCGATACATCCAAGCCAAAGCGAGCTCGCAAGAAAAAGGGAGAAGAGTCAGAAGAAAAGCGGTTCAAGCGGTTCCGTCCAAAGCCACCTCAGACCTATCTCGAGAGACTTGGACGCGTCAAAACCCAACGCATGTTCTTGATCGAACGCAACAGAACTACCAGCGAAGACGGCACCCACGAGGAAGAAGTCTTTGATCTCGCCGGCAGCACTGGTAATATTTACCAAGTTACCGTCAGCAAGGTACCAAAATGTACTTGCCCTGATGCTGGAAAAGGAAATCAGTGCAAGCACATCATCTACGTATGTCTCATCTCACTATTCAAAGGTTCAGTAATGATGTGATATAGGCTCTCATCAATGTCCTAAAAGTCCGTGAAGATCTAGCATACCAGCTCGCGTTCCTCAGCACTGAACTCGCTGAGATCTTTGCAAATGCACCAGTCACCACGCTCTCTTCAGATGAAGTAAAAGCTCAATTCACTGACACGGGCGGCTCCCGCAAGCCAATTGAAGGCGATTGCCCCGTATGTGTCATGGAGTTTGACGAATCTGACAGGCTGGACGATATTCTCTGGTGCAAAGGAGCCTGCGGCCAAAACATTCATCGCGCTTGCTTCGAACAATGGGCTCGAAGCAAGCCGGGACAGGTGAAGTGTGTCTACTGCCGTACTCCATGGAAGGGTGATGAAGAGACGATCAAGAAGATTAACAAATCTGGGACCGTTAATCACGAGGGTTATGTCAACGTTGCCAGTGAACTTGGTATCAGTGGCCACAGAGACATGAGTTCTTACCATCAGTATTGGGTTCGACGAGAGTTTGGTGGAGGGTATGGCCGGTATAGTGATTATGATGGTTATTGAGGTTCTGTGATTTGGAACTGGGGATTTAATGGGCCATTGACTGCATCGGTGTCTGGTCTCTTGAGGGCGACTTTCATGCTTGGAATGGACGGTAACGGCGTTGCAGGAGAGAATATATCCATTTACTTTGAGGATCTCACAAACAGTTGCTTGATGAGTGGCTCACATACTAGACAGGGACGAGGGTTCAGAACATCCTTTAGCAATAGTGCCAACTGGATGCTTTACTTCAGTGACCCTAAAACGCCGAACTTTTGTCTTGGTACAAACGCATAAACACTCACAAATCATCTTTGCCCCCACGCATCTCATTCATACTATCTTTCCCTTATTGACGACGAATCCTTCCAAGGCAGCTGAACACATTAGCATCTTCTCTCATCTGTGGTGAAAATAGAACTTACAAATAGCAGCCCAAAGCCTGTTCTCTCCTTCCTGGAACACCAAGCTTCTTGGGCCATAGAACACCTCATCGGCAACCTCCTCAGGGTGCCTCGGCAAGCAATGCATGAACTTCCATCCCTCCTTCGCACCTCCCCTCTTCGCCAACTTATTCGTAATCTGGTATCCTTCGAACGCCCTCATCCGCTCTACTTTCTCGGCTTCCTGCCCCATGCTCACCCATGTGTCCGTAACCAGAATATCCGCATCCTTGATTGCTTCCTCCGGTACGTGTGTTTGTGTGAGTTTGCCCGGGGAAGATACACTTGAGGTGGAGGAGTTGATGATATCTAACATAGCGGGAGGGATGGTGAAGCCTTTGGGGGAGGCAACTGAGATATTGACACCGAGCTTCAAGGCACCGATTGCAAGGTCGAACAGCACATTGTTCGAGTCTCCTACCCAAGCAATCTTCAGCCCTTCCAATCCTAAACCTGGTGTATTTCCCAAACTGCGGAAGGAGGAAGGAAACGCTTCGTGAATAGTCAAGAAATCCGCAATGGTTTGGAGGGGGTGGTAATCGTTAGATAGAGCGTTAATGACGGGCACAGAGGAATGCTTGGCCAGGTCTGCAACTTCAGTGTGGTCGCCCACGCGTGCTACCATGCAGGAGGTCATGGAGGAGATGATGAGCGAAGTGTCATGAAGGGACTCATTGACGCCGAGCTGGATGTCGTCCTTCCCCAAGAACATGGCGTGGCCACCCATTGTTGCTACTGCCGCCTCCGTTGAGACGCGGGTTCGTGTGCTGCGTTTGTTGAACATCATTGCGACCGTTTTGCCTGAAAGGGCACCAAGAAGATTCTTGGGGACGGAGCCAGATTTGATTTCGGTCTTGTGGGAGGAGGCATTGCGCACTAGAGTTGTGAGTTCGGTGGATGTGAGGTCTGCGATAGAGAGTAAATGGCGGGGTGCAAAGGGAGAGATGACTGGTGTTGCGGGTGAAGAGTAGTTTTGTTTTGAGGCTCTGGAGAGCTGTTGGAGAGCTGCCCTAGCGGGGCGGAGGTGGGCTGTTGAAGGCATTTCTAACCGGTCAATTGTGTCAATTGCTCTTCAATTGAAAGCATAGACAATCAGATGGAGGAACGAAAGTGTTTCACTCAGACTAAGTAGTCTGCGAAGTGGATTACCTTTTGTGGTGAAAGTACCTACTTGAAGTTTTCTGCCAGAGATTTTCAGTGAGTCAGGTGAAGATGCTCTCTGCATGCAGAAAATCCTTGCCTTACCCTTGCCTTCTTGGCGTCAGGCACCAAATCCAGGAACAGCAACTTGCCCACCCAGAGCTCGTTTTTTAGGAAATCATTGCGATTCACATACATTACATAATTCCCAGAGTCGCTAATTATTATTAGGTTTTTCAGATTTTGCTAACTTGAGTAAGGGACTCAACTACAGACACTCTTGAAAGCACATCCGTCACCCACTGATCGTCCACGTCGGGCGCTAGCCCCCGCTTGGAGACGCAATCAACCCCCAGCCTTCCCGCCTCTGCCAACTCCTCATCCTCACCTGTTACAAGGTCGGGCGCTTCATCCATAAACAACATATTTTCCGCCCTGGCGCCGGTCGTTGACAGACTCGTCTCTGCAGGAAAACGACCTCGCTCTCGCACCATGTCAGATAATCCTTCATCGCCGTTGCTTGGCAGCGCGGATAGACCTCGATCAAACCACTCACATCACTCCGACGAGTCTCACGAGGACACGCCTTTATTATCACGATCTGACCATACTCCTCGGTATGGCGGTGCGGAAGATGATGACGAAGATGAAGAAATAATACCCTCTCCAGCAGCGACATCGTTGCGATCGTTACAGAATGGCCACGGCTCCACGAAGTCCACCAAGGCTGGCCGACGTTGGCCAACTGCGACAGCAGTTGGAGTTCTGGGGTTGCTAGTTCTAGGAATAATTGCTGGCGCGTTCTTTGCTCCAGCAGTTGTCGAAGAATACACCAAAGAGGCTCTAGTCATCGAGCCTACAAGTTTGTCGATAGATTCCTTCTCCTCAAACGGCGTCAAGGCGAGGGTGCAGGCATCATTCAGAATGGACGCGTCAAGAGTCAAGAACAAGCATGTGAGAAATATTGGGCGTTTTGGTACATGGATTGCTCGTGCGGTCGAGAGCCAGGAGTCGAAAGTGGAGGTTTATCTACCGGAATATGGCAATATTCTAGTTGGTACCGCTGCTGTACCACGCGTTGTTGTTGACATTCGAAATGGGCATACGACTGCCGTCGATTTCCTCACGGACTTGGAGCCTGGCGATATGGAGGGAATTCGTCAAGTTGCCAACGACTGGCTGGAGGGTCGCTTGGATCAAATCAGAGTGCTGGGCAAAGCCGACGTTGGATTGAAATCAGGCTTGATTCCTCTTGGAACTCAAAGCATCTCTGAATCTCTGGTTTTTGAAGGTCAATCCCTCTACCGTTCCTTTGCAGCTTTGTACCTTGGAGAAAAATCACTGGCTTAGAAATTGATGGTTACAATCAAAGTTGATTCTTCCTTCTCAGACTGATATTAGTCCGACCTTTTGGGTCTTCAGAAAAATTAAGTTTCTCACAATCTCCCACTAATTAAAAGAGTGTATTACTGAGCTACTAGCTAATTATGTATTCAGGCAACGATATTCCGGCCATCCCCGAGTACAATATTACCCGCCTTAATTTCCGGGAAGTTCCCGTCGACACTGCGGGACGTCGTGGTATGGCTGCAGATGTATCACTATCTGTGGTAAACAGCTACCCGATCGGGCTCACGATACCACCTCTTGGATTCGATATCCTTGTTCCGAACTGTAACGATAATGATCCATATATTCGGCTTGCTGATGCTACAA
The DNA here is from genome assembly GCA_021399465.1 of Hyaloscypha sp. PMI_1271. Classification (NCBI taxonomy): domain Eukaryota; kingdom Fungi; phylum Ascomycota; class Leotiomycetes; order Helotiales; family Hyaloscyphaceae; genus Hyaloscypha; species Hyaloscypha sp. PMI_1271. Next base: position 116,880 of record JAJTUS010000056.1, read on the forward strand.
CGGCAACTGTCGATGTCGAGCCTTACTCGGATGTGGTTATTGATGTCGGAGGCATTGTCAGAGAACTGCCTCAAGATCTTCTGCAGACATGTCCACATTCTAAGTCGTCGCCCCTTGATCTTTTGCTCGGAGACTACATCCATGGCAAGGATACCACAATATTTGTACAGGGTTCGAATCCACCAGATAGTGACACTCCTGATTGGATCACGAAGATCATCTCAAGTATCACTGTACCAGTTCCATTTCCGGGTCATACATTCGACGGTCTGATCAGAAACTTCTCCTTGACTGATACACATTTTACCCTCCCAGATCCATGGGCCGAGCCAGGAAGCGACGAGTCCAACCCGCAGATTTCTGCCAACATCGTTGTCATTGCCGGATTGCCCAAAGAGATGAATTTTGGCATCAACGTGACCGCTGTGAATGCAACTACGGATGTATTCTACAAGGGAGAGAAGCTTGGCGAACTAAATCTGAAAAAATGGCAATCCGCTGAATCCGAACGTATCGAGTCAGACAATGAAGCCCAACTTAGAATCACATCCCGGATAGAGGACGTGCCTTTGAATATCACGGACGATGATGTGTTTACGGATGTACTCTCAGCACTCATGTTTGGTGGCAAGACCATTATGCTTAAGATCGAGGCTCTTGTTGACGTTACACTTTCCACCGTTCTTGGGGAGCTGGTAATCAAAGAGATGCCTGCGGAGGGAGTCGTTCCTGTCAAACGTTAGACAACCGCTTTGCGTATTTAGATCGGCCGCGCCGAAGCTGACGAGATTGCAGCGATCTCTCCAGGCGGTGGCTTTAGCAATCTGAAGCCAAGAATTGGCGAGCTGAAAGTCTTGAGCACTAGCAAGACTTCTATCAATCTCCAAGCACACGTCAACTTCACCAATCCCACCGAATATACGGCACATATCCCATTTGTCAATATCCACATCCTCAACAATGGCTCTATCATTGGCGACGCAACAGTCCAGAATGTCGACATAATACAGGGCAACAACACAAATATCCTCGTCCAGGCGACGTGGGATCCGGCAACATTTGGTGGAGAGGAAGGAGCAAAGATTGGACGCGAATTGTTGTCCCAATATATCTCTGGCTTCAACACGACCCTGACATTCCAAACTCACGAGGGATCCATTCCCAATCAGCCCGAATTGGGCAAAGCACTAAGCAAATTCTTGATCGAGATACCTGCACCAAAGCTGTCCGGCCCTAGCCCTGGTGATGACAGGGACGACGACGACGACGATAGGGATTCCAAACCTCACTTCATTAACAGCGCAGTTTTCCACTTATTCTCCTCCACGGCGGTCTTCACACTGCTTTCGCCTCTCCACTACAGCACGATTTATATCGATAATATAAATGCTACGGCTTTTTACAATCATACTGAGCCCGTAGGCCATATCGACTACGATCTTCCCTTCAAGGTACCGCCAGGAACCAGCCAGAGCCCGAAATTGCCAGTGGACTGGTCAATGGACTCTATTGGTTATGAGAAACTTAAGAAGGCACTAGGCGGTGAATTGAAACTTGATGCATCAGGCACAGTTGTGGTGAGGCTTGGCCAGTGGCGCGAGGAGGTGTGGTATGTCGGTTCTGGCATTGGCGCAAGCGTCACACTTTGATAGTTTGGAAGGATGAGTATGGATGATATGGATGGGCTGGCACACGTATATATGGGGCTTGATGCAGGGGTAATAGACGGGGATGGCGTTACATGAGAAACGGAATGGACCTTGAATAGAAGTATATAGAAGATCTGATCTCTTCCACGTTATGAATTCCTCATTGATAAAATGACGCCAACTCCATGCTGACCAGTTTTTCCACGTGAGTGAGGACCTATCTATCCAGGGGGCAATGTGCTTGCGTCCACAATATCGTCTGCTTCCTTCAGTATCTCTTGCTCGTTCGGACCGTAGAGCGGTGAACGGGGAAGTGCCATCAGACCGGTTCGTGCTGACTCGAGAATTCCGAAAGGTGCGATGAGCTTCATAAAGGAGTCGATTCGGGTTGGTTTTGCGGAGCTGGAATACGTCAGTCAAAAGTCAAATCCAAGAGACAGGTTGCCAAGCGATACTTACACCTCAACAATACAGCTATTCGTGCTAATATCCAGCACTTTGCCACCAAATTGATGGGTGAAGTAAGTAATGCTCTTCAGGTGCTCATGCTTATGTCTCATAGCCTGACTTAGCGCCAACTTGCTAGGGTGGAAATCATTCGATTCTCTCAGCTGCTCCAGACGCTGATCAGCCCACTCCTCTCCACCTTGTCCTTCCTCCACATCGTTAGCCGTAATCTCCCTATGATGAGCCTGTAATTCCTCAAAATATTCTGGACCTAGGATGTTGATTTTGGCTAGCAGAAGTTCTCGTTGAACCAAAGGAGCGGTCGTATAGTCCAACACTGCCCAAACGGGTACCAGATCTTCAAGTTGGCGGCGTGCTTGCTCGACAACTCCATCTTGGCCGGAGAGCACGATCGTCATTCGAGATAGGTCTTCGACTTCAGTATGGCAGACGACGAGGGAGTCAATGTTGAAGCCACGAGCTGCTAGGATACCGGAGACACGGGAGAGCACGCCAGGTTCGTTCTGCACGAGACAATTCAGGATATGGCGTTTAGGTGGTGCGATTGAGGGTGAGGGCGTCTCGTAGAGGATGTTGGAGACAGCTGCTTGGGCTGACCATGATGGCGGAGAATCTGAGGTTGGGAGAGGGTATATGCGCCTGTGGAGAGCTTTATATGCGAGGGCTGAAGTGGAAGAAGCTGTTGATTCTGATCGGACGTATTTACGAGTTGCGGTGAAGGTTGGCGTGCGAGCACGAATTGCTCTTGTTGGGAGAGCCAGAATGGCTTTTCGTGAAGACATGATGGCAGGTGAGAAGTCAATTAAGACTCCTTGCGAATGGTTGAGAAGATGCCTCACTCCCTCCGCAGCAATTGGGATGTGACTCAAACTCAAAATGAGGCCGATGTCGCCAAACATTCCTGGAAATTTCTCGGTTGCTCAAAATCTGGGGTGAACGGGTCGGATTAACGTTGAGCCGGCCGAATTTTCCTTCAGCCTCAAAGGCAGACTCGAGTAACCTTGTCACCACCCATCTTGCGACGATCTATCGCATCCAACCTCACGCAATCTTTTCTCCATACTTTAGTTTTGATATCCAAGATGGACGACACTGAGCGACGTGCTGTCAAGCGCTCCCGCTTTGATCAGAAAGAGCCTGAGCCAAAGCGCACATCCAGATTCGACCGACGCTCTCGATCTCCCCAAGCAGTCAAGGAACCACGACGAAGCAGGAGCCCTCTTGGACGAACTTCCAGCAGCCCAGGCCCAGGTTTTGCGAATCAAAGTTCTGCCGATCCCGCTGCTGCTGCAGGTAAGTTTAGGAATACTTGTTTGTACGATCAGGCTGACACTTCATAGCTGCTGCGGCTGCCCGGATCAATGCCCAAATTCAAGCAAAGAAGGGTATTCAACATGTTGATGTCCCTCCTATCCGATCTACATTGAGCCCACCCGCCGGCCAGTCGGCCTCCCCAGCTGGTTCAGGAGCAGGCAATAGCGCCAGCTTGGTCAATGGTGAGATGTACATTGCAGACGGAGACTATATTCGAGATATCGAAGTCAACGACCTGCGCAATCGCTACACACTGACCAAAGGTTCTACACAAAAGATGGTAAATACTCCTTGTGTCAATATTCCACTGATATATCAGGCTTTCCTCGGATATATACTCTGAATCCTCTCTTTCTTTCAAACACTACATAAGATAATTATTTTGTGTGGAGATTTTCAAGCTTACTCGAAAGCGCAATAGCACTCACTACACATTCCTCATTGGCATCTGCTGACTCCCGCTGCGTGACATCTAGATTAAAGAAGAAACCGGAGCTGGTACGCAATTACCTACAACTTACGTTTTGATTATAGAGCTTTCATGTTGACTTTTGAAGATGTCACTACGCGTGGAAACTACTACCCGGATAAGAGCATGGCTACGGCTGCTGTAAGTCAACGGTTTCTGAAAGGGGAGCGTGCTGATAAATGGACAGAATCCTCCACTTTACCTCCACGTCACGAGCACAACCAAGAGAGGCCTCGAGCAGGCAGTCCAGAAGATTGAAGAACTAATGAAACAGGAACTTCCGAACTTGGTTGATGAGAGACGCTTCCGTCGACGAGAGCCTGAAGCGGTCGAGAGGGATGAGTTTGGCAGAGTATGTATGTGGCAAGCTTATGAAGCCTTTCTCGCTAACTTAATAACAGCGCAAATGGCCGGAAGAAAAGATCCCAATCGATTTTGAACCACTTCCAGGCTTCAATCTTCGTGCTCAAGTCGTTGGCCATGGTGGCGCTTACGTTAAGCACATCCAACAAGAGACCAGATGTCGTGTCCAGATCAAGGGCCGTGGTTCCGGATTCATGGAGCATGGCACTGGGCGTGAGAGTGACGAAGATATGTATCTCCACGTTGCGTAAGTACCAGAGTGTTTACACTGGATTTTTGGCTGACTTCATTTCAGAGGCCCAGATCCAGCTGAGGTTCAAAAGGCAAAGGAGCTCTGCGAGGACTTGCTGAAGAATGTTAGAGATCAGTATGAGGAGTTCAAGAACCGACCACCTCCACAGCGAGGTTACGGAGCCCAAAGCACTGGCTATGGTGGCGAACGTGGATATGGTGATCGCGATATGGCGGTTCGGTCAAACTCTTATGGATCTGGCGGTTATGGTGGTTACAGCAACTCTCCAGCGCCTGCAACTCCAGGCGGAATCATGAGCCCAACTGCCTCATCAGCACCCGGAGCAGGCAGCCCAACAGCTGCAGCCGACTATGCTGCTCAGTACGCTCAATATTATGGTGCAGGCCAAGACCCGTATGCAGCTTACGGTGGCTATGCAGCATATGTCCAATATTACCAACAGTACATGGCCGCAGCCGCAGCAGCTCAACCTCCACCTCCAGGCGGCTCTGCTCCAGGGTCTGCTCCCCCTCCGCCTCCCAGCGAAGCGCCTCCTCCACCACCACCGTCAGGTTCGGCTCCGGGAACTGGTTACAATGCTGTGAGTCACCTGAGACCTGCCCTACCACTGAATTTGACAAGAATAGGTTCCACCCCCTCCCGGCATGTGATGATTGATGCATCTCGTTTCTTCACTTCCTATCCACGATTCGTTCCGGCATTTGCTTGGTATTGGGGTTGGGTGGGCAAAAATCGCAGGATACCTCTCTCTTGTAAAGTATTCAGGCAGCATCACTCAGTAATGGATGAGGCAAATGAATTCAATCAATCAAGTCAATTATGTTGAGCACTTCTGTCCAATCCTCAGGTGACGTCTCCAGATTTTCTTCCTCTACATCTTTGAATGTCAGTCGTGGCCCATATGAGATGCACAGTTCTTCCCCTTTCTTGATATCTCGCAGTGCTGTGTAGGTGATGAGGAGGTTCTTGACATCCCGTTCCCAGCCGACGTTTTGCTGGAGGTTGGAATGGTTGAACATGCTGCCGAGGCCGAAAATAAGAGCTTGTGTTTGCACTGGAGGAGTTTTGGAGCCGCTGCTTTGAGCTGTCTTGGCAGGAGGTGTGTAGGGCCAGTTGCTGTGAGGTGTGAGCTTGATCCATGGGTATAATCATGTGACACAAACTATGTATAATTGTAAAGATCAGTCTTCTGTACGTGTTCCTCGTTTTCCATCGGATCCAATACTAGGACGGGAGAGATCTCGATAACTGTCCTACCCGGTATATCCCTGCCTGCAAAAACCCCTCTCCCTACAAGGTCCATGTCAGTGAAGTGTACAATGGGGTTGTGTACTTCATTCCAGTGGACTGGCCAATGAGCAGGGAGGGTCACTTAGCCTGCACCTTTTGGTGTGTTCATCACAAGTAGTAATCTTTCAGTCCTCTTCAAACCAATACCTTCCACCTTCTCAGAGCCATTGGTAACCTCCTCCTTCTTTGGCATCTTGATTGCACGGAGGTCGTTTCGTTTGTGTAAATAATTTATGCCAAATAAAGGCGGTGTGGAGGGGCAGAATTACACCTGTGCAACCAACCACAAGATTCCAAGCACCTTGATCAAAGGCATCCAGCATCATATGGCTTGAGAAACACACTACAATGGCGCATCAGCGCACCTCATCCACTGTTGATTCTGTCAAGGAACCACACTCAGTCTCCCTCAAAGTGCTGAGGTAGCTCAAACCTCATCGTTCCAGAACCTTTCTAACATGAACCAGACTCTCCCGCCCCAGTCTCTCAGTCCAGCACCCCATACCTCTCCCTACACCATCTCCCTCTCCCACGAACTCACCATCCAGCTTCCCCGCACCCGCGGCCTCTCTCGCCTACCCCTCCGCGAAAAACGATGCCTTCATCCTCTCCCCGCTGCTGACTCTCCCACCCGCCTTCGGCTCAGCATATGTGGGTGAGACATTCTCCTGCACACTATGCGCGAACAATGAGGTTCTACCTGGCTCAAGTCCATCTAAGGTAGTAAGTAATGTGCGGATCGAGGCCGAGATGAAGATCCCGAGCTCGGGGATACCTCTTCCTTTACAGCTTGGACCGGAAACCGCTTCCGAGGAAGATGAAGAGGAACCCAAGGCTCGGGAGAAAGAAGGAGTAGATCTTGAGCCTGGACAGAGTCTACAGAAGGTGGTTAATTTTGATTTGAAGGAGGAAGGGAGCCATGTTCTTGCTGTTACGGTGACTTACTCCGAGACGACGCCTATGAGTGGACGGATACGGACGTTCAGGAAGCTGTATCAGTTTGTTTGTAAAGGGTGTATGGTTGTGCGGACCAAGACTGGGCCACTGCCATCTTCTGGGGAGAAAGGGAGGACATGGGCATTAGAGGCTCAACTAGAGAATTGCGGAGAGGAAACCATCACACTTGATATGGTAATTCTGGAGACAAAAGAAGGATTCCGAAGTCAAGGGATCAATTGGGAAATTCTCAGCGAGGGAGAGAGCATGGAGAAGCCGGTGTTGATGCCGGGTGATGTGCAGCAGGTTTGCTTCCTTGTCGAGGAAACGATTAATAAGGATGGCAATAGACCAGAACCAACCGCGGAGGGAAGGCTGATATTTGGGATCTTGAGTCTCGCATGGAGAGGAACGATGGGAAATAGGGGTTTCTTGAGCACTGGGGCGCTGGGGGCGAGGTTGAAGTGAGTGGCATCCATTCTCAGTAGTCCAGACAACTACCTCCCTCAATGTCTCGAATATCATCCTTCGCAGTGGCAATAAATTACTTCCCAAGAAAATCGAAGTCAGCACGCTTCTTTCAAGTATTTTCTGGGGTAGGATGTTCCCGGGGCTGCTGGATATCGCTAGTGGAATGTCCCGAAGCAATCAGACATAGCTCTAAGGGGAATTGATATTCCGAGAAGTTGGGACTTACCAACAAGCTTCCTCCCTCTCCGTCAGTGAGCGCTTCATTGACGTCCTTGGTATTCTCAAAAACCATCTTTGCCTTGCTCGTTGATGTAATCAACTCGACCTGGTTTCGTTGCTTGCTTGCTTCCTTCAGAAGCTCCAGCTCACATCTTCTCTCTTCCTCCTCTCTCAATGCCTCACGCTTGAGCACAAGACTCGATACCATATGCCTCAGGACCCAATGGATGTGGATTCCTAGGACAATTCGCTTTGTCTGAGAAGCTTGAGAACATCGCTTGAGGGAACTTCGGATTTTCCAGCTGACTGCACCAACATTCAGTTTATAAGTCGAACGCCAATAGTACTGCATTGGAATTTTATTGAGCGTATGAGAGCTATGAAGCGTTCTAAGCTAGTAGGTCACCCTATTGTGCCGGAGCTTTGGGAAGGCCGAGGCAATGAGCGAGACTAAGGTACTGCGACATCAAAAATTCTTTTATGCATCCTGAGATGAAAGTTCTATTCTAGGGCATGGTTGCGAGGAAGAGGCGGAGCTTTTAGCTCGAATGCCCTCCAATCATGGGAAGCTAAGTAACTACAATTTTGCGGAATGGTCACGTTGGCTACAGTGCTGTAGGCAAGTCTGTCCAATTCATCACCGCTGGGTTGACTTCATCCTACAAGATAAAAGCCTGGCCGGCCAACCCGCTCATTCCCCGGCCCCCGCATGCGACTCACTCAGACTCCCCCAAGTTCCCAATTTCTCATTGAAGACACTCACATTCCTCTCTCTGCTCCGTACTGCTAGGACTCTCCTCAACCTTCTCTCCCTCACTCATTGTTCTCCTCGGCCAAAGCTGCTCCCTATCTACCTGCATCCAATCCTTCTCAATATTCACGCCAATCTTCCTACTCTCGTTCGGAGAGACTATCACCTACCCTCTGGCTCTTATTACTTTCCTTTTCCTCGCCAAGAAACTTGGAGATGGAAGCCTTGATCTCAGCGTCGCGGCCTCGACGATTTTTGCCAATGAAACGGAAAGGTTTGGAGCGGACTTGGTGTCCACCTTGGGAGAGGGTAGCCGTATTGAGGTGCATGTTTTTGTAGCGGCGGAAGAGGCTAAGGTGGAATTGGAGGGTGTGGGAGTGGTTGGCTGAAGTGGTGGGCTTGGAGGTGGTGTTGTTTGAGGTGTATGCGGAGAGGGGTTCCTTGGGGTGGCGTCGATACTTAGAGCTTGTAAGTACTGGATGTGGTCAGTATGCATCAGAAAAGAAGGCTTATGGGCACTTGAGCGATATCGACCCGGATACTATGAGGGACATATCTTGACATAGCTACAAGCTAGTCACGACTTCCCTTTTGTCCTTGAATAACCACTTTGTGTAAGAGCCTCAGGATACTCAGCTGCAGGCACGGGGTGATGCATAGGGCCAGCGAGCCATCTGTACATAATAGGAGTTGCACTCCTCCCCTTGTTTCTTTTCTCTTTAGTTTCAGTCACGAAATCATTGTGGCCCCCATACCTTCTGTTCTCGCCCTAGCAGCGTCACACTTTGTCCTGTTGTCCGAGTGCAAGAAACCCGAGCGAGGCTGGAATAGTAAATTATATTGGCTTTCATATGATGACTGGTAATTATGGAGAAGAGCAAGGCATGGTTTCAACCAATGAAGTTGCAAAGCAGGTACTCGATGTAGGTACTCGACAATGCTCTTTCCCTCCACAGCTGTCAAGTCGATTCCAGCAACAGACTTCTCCACAATCGTATTGAGATAGATGGAAGACGACAAAAGCACCGAATAATCCACTACTTGATGAGAGAAGTATCTTTTCCCAATCCTTCTTCATTGACCTTAAATACTCAAAAGGAGGCCAATCGTGTTGACATTACAAATTCGCTTAGCGCTATTCCTCAACCCCCTTTCAGGGGTTCTGACACGCCAACCACGCAATTGCAGACAACCTACCTAGGTACAATTCCCTGGGAAGAATAACCGGGCTGTACTCAAAAGAGTCATCGGTACATGTCCTTTACAAACGGGCTCCTAGATTTTCCATAGGCTATACGAGGAATTCGAACAATCGATGCTCACTGCTAAGGCTAGACCGGTAAGCTGAGAATAGCACCCCCACAACCACGGCTCTCCCGCGCATGGGTATGTGTCCATGAAACACTGGATTTCATGCAGCTGCTATCAAATATCTCGATTCCGGTCCTTAATCAATGTATTGTGGCAGTCAACCAAGCAAACAATCTCTCTCCCTCAACCTTCTTCGTTCGATGCGGTTAATTTTCCTCCAATAGTTTGGGCATTTTATCCCCCACCAAGGATGATTCCAACCCCGCGCCCCCCAACCCCATGCCAGAATCGTCAATTTCGGCGCATTTTCCCTCACCCGCCGTAGGGTAGAGCCTTCCACTGCAGACGGCCGCTCAGGGGTGCCACGGGTGCCTATGCGGTGTGCATGAGCCGAAATCGCAGTGGAATATGGTTCTTGTTCTCTTCAGACGTGATGAGACCGACCGTGATGCTGGACCAGTGCTAGCAAACGGAAGTTGACTGCTCATCGTGACGTCGCGGCCCCTGAGTGGACAGCTCGGCCGCTGGTGTGCCTGGGCCGGTAGGGCTAACGAGTAAAAATGATGGGTTGGATGGTGTTCATTGGAGGCCTCATGTGTCGTGCGTGGTGTGTGGAGCGTGTATGGCTGTATGGCTGTATGGCTGAGCTGTACGAAGTATCTGGATGGCATCTCACCACACCACACCACTAGACTCGTAAGAATTATTGCGGTGCATAGAGGTTCCCTTTTATCCTAAGAGTGCTTTTAAGTGCCCAAGTGCCCAAGTGCCAAGTGCCCCTTTTCAACGTGCCATCAACCCTATTCTGCCAACATTAGACCACCAAGCCCGCCGTCTTGTGTCCTCCCTCACCCGCCGGTTCCGCGAGCGCGACACCGCCAGCGCGCAATTCCTTTTTTTGACGCGTTTCCCTCTTGATATTTGCTTTTGCTTCATCCCAGGAAAAGATCTTCGCTCGCATATCTGCAACTGCAAGTTGTGATCGGCCCTCGTCGACATAGCCCGATAAGATATTCGGTGATAATAAAATCTACAGCACAGCACCGCACAGCACGCCGAAGACAGCCCATTCCGAACGACGTCCTTCTCCAGCGGCACCACACTCAGTCCTTCCACACACTCCAATTCCACCTTTCGGCACTGCTGCAGCAAGCCTGCAAAAGCAGTGCAAGACGAATTGGAGCCACCTCTTGAACCGTCGATCATTCCTCTCTAGAGAGCGGAGAAGACCCTCGAAAAGACACCCCCCTCCCCCGACTTGCCCCACACAACGACGACGACATCCTTCTGGCCAGACCCCCCAATTGGAGCAGCCCTGCTCGGAGAGCTTTTTGCTGGGTGAATTTTTTGTGAACTCACTGCGGAGCATAGACGAGAACAGAGTACTCTGGGGATCCCTGGTGAAGCGGCGTAGGTCTTCAATGTCCCCTTAAACCCTCGACGCACTGGCAGGCCGACCACTTCAACACCGCACGGCTCGAGTGCCATGGCCTCCACTTCAGCTCCCCTAGCCGATTACTTCTGGATTGCAGGCATCGACTCCCTCTCGTACAGCGACCAGGTCTTCTCGCCCCCCAACCCCTGGGAGAAGAGCAATGGCGCAGGTCCTTCTTCACCGCAGGTCGACACGACGATAGAGGAAGGCAGTGAAGGAGAAACACCCGTATCACCGCCGAGTGGGACGCCCCGAGCAACGGCGCGGCATTCAAGGAACAATTCGTGGAACAGGCTCAGCAAGCTGTCCAACGATGTACGGACTTCGATCCAGGGGCTTGACGAGCTCGAGAAGACCCAGAGCAACAGGAGCAGCGTTACGATCAAGGCACCGACTACAACTGGCAATGGGGGAGGCACGCTGGGCGATTTCGACTTCGACCAGGCGCTCATGAAGTTTGCGAATGAGAGGGAGTATTTTCTGGACGATCTAAGCTTCAGTGGTGGAGCTCCTGTACAGAAACCTCCCCCAATGACGAATCCGAGAACAGACCGGCTGAGGAATGAAGAAGGGGTTAGTAATGGAGCTGGACAAGCAAAGAGAAGTCCTTTGAGGAGTGTGGGAGGCAGCATACGACGTCGGATCAGTTTCAAGGACATGAATAGCATGAAGAGACAACCTTCAATGATCCAGAGAACTAGTGAGTCCCATGAGAGTTTCTACGTTGAATTTACGCCCGCAATGTCATATTCATGGATCAGGTCATTTTCAGAGCGGTTGCCTCTGGGGTCAAGATATTTTGCTAACATCTAAAAAACAGCTTCCGTCCGAACTTCGAAACGACTGAGCAATTACAACTCAGTAATTCCGCAACCTGAACCCTTGAACCCAGACCCAGAAATGCATCCCCTTAAACGACGCTTTGAACCTGTATTGCTGGACAGATATCCACCGAAACATGCCACAGAAGAGTTGCAGAGGAGAGGAAAATTTCCAGACTATGTTCCTATGTTTGCATTCCCAAACGATATCAACATTGTATCTGCAGATGAGAGACCCCGGTCAACATGGCATGGATTTGCTATGACTTCGGAGGACAACTCGAGGATATATGGCATTACGGTTATAGTATGGATGCCCCTGAATCAAGATGCTGCAGCAAATGTTGAGAGGAGATGTGAAGAATGGAGACAAGCTCATATGACGAATGAGGAGCGAGAACTTGCCGCAAGTTTAGGGGTGAGGTTAGCCTCTGAACGAGCAAATCTTTCACAATTACTGGCCAGACTACCAGGCGTTGCATCAGGGTCTGCAGCCAGAGAGGCCTTGGAGGAGCAGATCAGTACTGTGGAGGAAAAGATTGGTTTAATGACCGACATGCTTCGGCCCGTACGGCATGGCGCAGCAGCAAAAATCGATGGCTTGACAGATGGTGAGACCGGATTATGGACACCAAGAGCTTACGGAATTCTGGGCCGAGATCCCAGTCTTACCAGCTTCTGGAAGGAATGGCTGCGAGCAGTGGTCGTTCCAATGAGTGATGGAGGGGTTCTGAGAGTTCCACCAAGTTCTCCAAAGGTTGGGCGATGGCAGCCCTTGGAACGATATGTGGTCAATCTCTGCACCGAAGCACTGAGTCCGATCTCTTCCAAAACACAAATCGAGCTGGCTGTCAGAGAATTACGACTATTTGCGAGGAAAGAGGCAGCGAATGAGCTCCCGGACTCTCGAAACACCGACCTGTACGCTTTGTTCAGAGCTCTCAGCATTCCAAATATTGTGTCGTTATTTGAGTTTGCCTTGTCTGAGTCGAGGATAATTCTGTTATCATCTCATACCGCTATGTTGCATCTTGCAAGTAAAGCACTGGCTAGTCTGCTTTACCCGCTGAAGTGGGCAAGCATTTTCATCCCGGTGCTCCCTGCGAGGCTGATCTCCGCACTTGAGGCGCCTTGTCCGTATATTGTTGGTATCGAGAGGCGATATGATCGGATAGAGCTCCCGGAAGATGATTATGTTCTGGTGGACCTGGATCAGGACCTTATCGAGTCGTCTCTTGCGCCCACCCCTTTGCCTCGACAACAGCGTCGGAAACTTATTGCACTGCTTCAACTAGCGGCCCCTCACCATAACAGATGCGGTGTTCCCGTTGGCCCACCACCTTATGCAATCGAGACCTTCCCGTACAATGCATTTTCGTCCGAGAACGAAGCCATTTTCACCCAAAATGCACCACAAAGCTCACTCGCAAAATATGTCAGCCAAAACTCGACTACCTTTGGTGAACCTGATCCAGCAGCAGTGAAGAGACCTTCGGTTTTCAATGCTTTCTTGCAATCGAAAAACGATCACAGTCGTGTTGAACGACCATCAACAAGCAGATCAAACAAGACCAGTCCTCCAAGTTCAGTTTCGCCAGTCTCAGGCAACTTCCCAGCTCTGCCCACGACCCCGATTTCACGCAACGATTCCGGATTCGCTCTTACAGCTACGCTTAGAGAGAAGAGATCAGGCCACTTCGATACTAGTTCGAGACGCAGTGGCTCCTTTGGCCTGGAACGAGGTCCTACTCTTCGTCGTCCGAGCATTCCCTTCAGCAACGGTCACTCCGCAAGCCTTTCTACCTCTGCGCTCTCGATGGACTCCAAGTCTACCTACGGCTATGCTCCTTCAACATATGCGGCATCCACTCTTGCGGCCTCGACGATCATGCCGAATATGTTGATGCAACCTGTACGAAATACTGACACTACAGTTTGGGTGGAAGGACATTGTTTCGTCTCGCAGCCCAACAATACCTCTTCAGTATGCTCGATCTGCGATGAGAAGCCTGACTGCGATGAAGCATACAAATGCACGAGCTGCAGCACCGTTTCCCACGGTCGTTGCTTAGGTCAAGTGTCTCTTGTCTGCCCTTCAGCGTTCCACGCAGATCGTGTACGTGCAGCCTTCGTACGATGCTTTGCAAGTCTATTCTTCACGTATAGGAAGTACTTGAATCGACCAACCAGGGAGCAGAAGAGCAGTGGGCAAATCTATAGTTTCGACATGAGTGGATTCTTGAGAAGCTTGCCGCAAGAACTTCAGGAGTACGCTACTATGCTGAAGCAAACGCAAGGTAAGAAAGCCATGATACCTTCTTCAACAGATTGTAGTAACAATTGGGGTGATAGCTTTCAACGAATTTATTCACGAGCGCGAAACCACACCATCCGAGAACCCAAGCATCCAACTCTTCGACAGCGTCATCCTAGCCAAGAAATCTCGCGGTCGCACATCATTCTTCTCCAAATCTACGAAGTCTGCTTCCTTCTTGGAAGACAGATCAGATCACTTATGGAGAAGTGCCGCTGTACCGACACCGAGCGCGAAGTTCCCTGGCGATTACAGGACTGTCGTATCGAGAATCCCGGCTCAGCTGGATGTCTCGTTGATGAAGGAGCCTAGAACCATTGGTGGTGTACCGAGAGTTGATATGCCTGGGAAGAGAGTGGGGAGAAAGGCGGTCCCGAGTTTACTTGGTGGCGGTGGTGGACGAGGGGTCCCGACCATACGCATTGACTGAAGGCGCGAATAGAGATGAGCAAAAGCAATCAGGGAGAGCCAGGCGAAGAGCGTCAGGGAAATGTAAGATATCAGATCAGCGTACTGGGGAGCATGTGTCGGAGTACATAGGTGTTTGCCTTCTTTCTTGGGCACGGGGAATGCATAGATTGGGCGCGAAAAAGGGATATTGCGAGGTAAACAGCGAGGCATTTTCTATTTGGATCATACTGCATGCATGGAGATGGGCATTTGAGAGGATGTGATGGAGATGAGATGGTGGGAAGGAGGTTGGAGTAGATTAATGTATATTTGGAACTAAAAGTTTGCTTATCTGCGAAAGGGAGATGTGACTGTGTGCTTGTATTTGACCCAGACAAAAGTAGGATGACTTTTTAAGGTATGATAATAGTCGAAGGCGTCACACATTATTCACATCAGACACAGCAATCATAGAAGCAACGGAACATATGTGGGGAGTGAGAAAGTCAGATCTCTCGCGTTGTATTGCTAGATTGTGGAATCCAGAACTTGAGGCCAAGCTTGAGGCCAAGATCGAAATATGGCAATTAAGCCGAGGAATGCAGGTTACTATCCTCGTACAGTACCTCTGATATTGACAGTCATTAAACCGACCGCTGATCAGAGGTACACGAGCCGATGCTGATGATCTACTTATGAGAGATCCAGGTATGAATGCCTGCATCAACCAAAGAATTCTCGTAGTGCGACCTAGAAGTAAACAATACACTAACAAATCCATTCTCCAAGGCGCCATCCATCCATGCTAAAACCCCATTCTCCCATGGTCGTAACCCATCCGTAAAGGTATTCCAGAAGTCAAGAGCAAAGGCCATGACTTACAAGTACAAACTCTGAGCAGCGACGATATCTCGTCTGATCTTCGTGAGCGATTCCTCGAATTTCGAAGCGAGCTCATCAGAACCCATGACTTTACCAGCCTGGGCCATTTGTCTAAGAAGTTCTTCAAGACGGCGGAAGAGACGAATGAGCGATCCTTCGTAGACGTCTGTCATCTTACTGTTGAGAGCATCAGCTTTTAATGATTACTTATTTGGGATAGGGAATAAATGTACCAGATCTCCGCGAAAGACTTTCCATGAGCCCAAGCAAAGACGACTTCCATGAGCTCAGACTTGAAACTCGCCACGTACTCCTGCTCATTGACCTCTAACTTGCTCTCCTGGCTCACCTTAGCAATAGTCCTCGCTTGTTGCTGGATTTCTCTAAAATGCTTGGCAAGCTCTTCCTTGAGAGGAGGTGCCTGCTGACTCTTCTCCTCAAAAATGAAGCAGGAAAGCACTGCAGCACAGACTTCTGGAGTGAGTTCGTTGAAGAATCGGTTAAAAAGAAGCTCCGAGAGCAGAAGTTCATGACCGTCGCCTGTTGACGAGATCTCGCATGCAACACGAGCCTTGAGCTGTACAACCTCCTGATCGTTGATGAATCCTAGGCGACGGAGCACACGCTTCCTGGACTTGAGTTCGTCGAGTTGCATGATGCTTAACGCCGCGGTGATTGACTTCTTCTTTTCCTTGATCTTGCGGCTCATCTCCATCTTGGCAGCATATTCATTATAGAGCTCCGGAAGTCGAGGAGAGTTGTGAAGTGGGTTAGACAACAAACGAGACTCCAAGACTTCGATCTTGCGAAGAAGCTTCTTGAATGACTCGTCTGTAATACCCATGTTTTCGATTGGGTCCAAAACGGCAATCCCATCTGGGAATCGACGCTTGACTTCCTCCAAAGACTTGCGGACGTTATTGCGTTGATCGGCAGGGTGGAGATCCTTTGGTAAGAAGATACGGACATGACCAATGGCCTCGATACACGAAAGCAAGACCGGTACAACTTCCATCTTGCCTTTCTCGCCCTCAGCAGGAGGTCGAATACCAGCTGGTACTTCACCCTGAGCTTGTGTGCCAACGGAGGAGCTGTCAGACACGGAAAGTAAGACGTCAAGGACGTACGCCTGCTGTGGGGTGTATTCTTCGCTATTTTGCCCCTTGGCGGGCCGACGAGGTGTAAACTTGACAACCGCGCCCCATCCAAAGTCTTGATCGAGGTATTTGATGTGTACAACGCGACCAGGTTGCATGAATTGCAAGCAGTAATTAGGATGGTTGATCACATCGCGCATGTCTTTCGTGTAGGACGTCAATTGTTGTCGCAGGTCGTAATACTCTTTAACGGTAGCCTCATCGGTAATCTCGACACTATCTCGCTCTAATTGTAGTTGTTGAAGTTCTTTCTCCAAACCAGAGACGCTGGAGGTGTTCTGGAACTGATAGAAGCAATGCTCGAGCATAAACTCCGGAGAAATGCCTTCAACTCGCATCAAGTTGAGGATCATATTGTAACCAAGGTAGAAAGCTGAATTGAGCTTATCTTGCTCTCCACGAACAATCTCCTTGGCCGTTGCAGGCTCCATCTTGTTGTTGATCATCATGATGACAATACCTCGGTCATCAAGACCTCTTCTTCCAGCCCGACCGGACATCTGCACAAATTCTGAGGGTGTCAAATGTCGCATACTGACACCATCAAACTTCTCGACACTAGTAAAAACAACCGTCTTTGCTGGCATGTTCAGACCGATAGAGAATGTTTCTGTAGCAAACAGAACCTTGATCAAGTTCTCCTGGAAGAGAATTTCTATAGTCTCTTTCAAGATTGGTAACAATCCCGAATGATGGACTCCAATACCTCGACGCAAAAGGGGTAGAATATGTTGGATTTGCGGTAGAGTCTTGTCTTCATCAGAGAGTGACTCAATGGCGCTCTCAAAAACCTTCGTAACCATGGCTTTTTCTGAATCGTCGTTGAAAGCCATAGAGCTCATCTGCAATGCATATGCCTCACACTCTCGCTTGCTGAAACTGAAGACAATAACAGGATTGTAGTGCTTCAACATGATCATGCGCACGATCTTGTAAATATCACCATTACCATCCTTGTTACCACCCTTATTGGTCTTCTTGTCCCTGCCACGGCCTTTCCGCTTGGCATCGATATCTGCAGGATCCGCTCCTTTCTTGTCTTCGATGGTTGCCATGGCCTTCTGGAAGTTGTCTTCTCGGAAATTTCCTTTCTCGTCCACGATCAAATGAATACCATCGGCACCTGCGGGGAAGAAGTAATGTTGTAACGGTGTGGGTCGGAAATCCGTGTAGACAATGTGGCATGGCTGCTGATGCGTCTTGGTGATCCACTCCGCGAACTGCATGGCGTTGGGAATGGTGGCAGACAAGAAGACGTATCTAACTTTGTCTGGCAGCAAGATGATGGTCTCCTCCCACACAACACCTCGAGCCTTATCTCTCATGTAATGGATCTCGTCAAAGATTACCCAAGCAACTTCCCGCATGATCTCCGAACCTCGATACAACATAGATCGAAGAATCTCTGTAGTCATGACAAGGCAAGTTGCCGTAGGGTTAATCGTAACATCTCCTGTCATGAGTCCAACATCTCCAAACTCTGCAGCAAACTCTCGATATTTCTGGTTGCTCAGAGCCTTGATCGGACTGGTGTAGATAACTCTCTGGTTGTTCTTCAAGCTCTGTGCAATGGCATACTCTGCAACCACGGTCTTTCCCGCACTGGTATGCGCCGAAACAAGTACACTTTCTCCTCGCTCTATTGATGCTATCGAAACTTTCTGGAAAGGGTCTAACTCGAAGGGCCAGACGCGAGCTGGCTTCTCGGGGGGTTTGTGCTGCGAAATTGGGACATAGTCGTAATCTGGGGGCAGGGAGACCTGGTGCTGAATATTGTGCTGAATCACCAAAGCCCCGTCATCCTTCCCTTGAAGACCTGCTGAAGCCGCAACCTCTCGCGATTGTTCGGTTTGGAAAGTATCCGTAACAACTGGCTCTGCTTCCTCCTCTCGGCGGCGCCTCTTGGTATCTTTCTTCTCCGCGAGGATCTCTTCTTCTGCAGCTTCTGCTGCCTGCTCTGTATCTACCATCTCCGCGTCTCCATCTTGATCCTTCTTCACATGCCCGTTCGCGGTTCGCTTTTTGCTCTTGTCTTTCTTGTCTTTCTTTGCCTTCTTGGGCTTCTCAGGAATTTCGCTCTGGGGCTTGTCGTCGAAGACATCGAATAGTTCGTCCATATTGCTTAATATCCCGGAAGTTTTCGTAACGGCACTACGGGTGTCATTTATCGAAAGGGAGTAGCAAGGCGTAGATTCGTGAATTCGTGAAACTAGTTTGGGTTGTTCCAACTCCTCGAGAACAAAATATTTCAGCTTTTTGGGACAAGCGCAAGGGCCCCTGCTAGCGCGGTTTCGAACAAAGCTCTCGAACATCGAACCACTACGTACGACGTCCCTACTCAATCAGACAATTCAATCAACCAGATCCGCAAAGTATGCCGCCTGCAACGCCAATTGATGCTATGCGGAGCTAATGAAGAATAGATGCTATCTCGAGCAGCAGTCCGCGCGTCTTCTACGACCTCGATGGTCGCCCGCCGGGGCTTCCACTCCACCAGAGCTCAAATGTCATCCCCATACCATTACCCCGAGGGCCCACGAAGCAACATTCCGTTCAACCCACTGACGAAGTGGTTTGCTCTGAGGTACTGGACCTTTATGGCTGTTGGATTCGGTGAGCCACCCCAAAGCCGCTTTCGGGTGGTTGTGGCTAACATATCACAGGCGCTCCCTTCGGTGTTGCAGTTTGGCAGACGTACAAAAACAAGTAAATGTGGAATTGGGTCTTTGGGAAGGCTTTACGGTTGTAGAATATTAGAAGACACCAATCGGGTGAGGGCTGCAAATGAATTGTTCTGAGACATCAACTTGAAGGCTTCTTTCATGATCCAGATACTGCTAAAGTTTGCATTGTGATATCTGACTGGCAAAGGAGGGGCCTATTCACGACTCGCAGAAAGCGGTCACAGATGGGAAGGCTCTTGAGTCTGTCATCAATTCGGTACTATCGCCAACACCCCAGAACGCCCCCAACCCGTCTATTCCCACAAGCTCAGAATTTTACTCTCGTGTCAAATATGTGCCTATCAAGTGCCTGGAAATCAAAGCATCCCTCAAAATCCGTCCTCACAGTCATCAATTCATCGATTCCTTTCTGCTTGTAATCCGGGTTGCTCCCGTTAGAGACCAACGCGCTAGCTGTCAGAATCCACTTGTTCTCCGAGTCAAATGGTATAAGAGACTCATAGGCTGGCAGTCGGGTTCTGATCCTTGCTATTGGCTCCGTATCACTTGGAGGAAGCTGTAAGTAACGGCTGAAGTCAAAGACTACATTTCCAAGAACGAATCGATGGCATTCTTGGATCATTTCCTGGGTAAATCTCGAGGATATTAACTATTGACCTTTGATGCCTGGAATGGTAAATACCTATGATTCATCGACTTTAGAATTGTGCATAGCCCCTTCTCATTATCGATAGTAATAAGGAGACGACTGTTGACTGGCCTGCCACCGGCTGGAATCCCTGGATCGGGCAAGTCCGTCCATCGAAGGCTTCCAGGAAGCTGGTCACAGTCTATTACTCTAGATAGTGCATCAGCTAAGTAAACTCATAAAGGAGAACATTCGTATTGAATGTAAGATGGAGTGGATTCTCACGGTTCGTCTTTCTTTGCACCGTCCTCACCATGTTCATCCGCAGCTTTCTCGCTCTGGCCAAATTGATCCCGATCAACGTCATATAACAGAGCGATGACATACGATTGCCGGACTAGTTGATCGAATAAAAATTTCCACAGTGGCTGTCTTTTAAGGAGTCCTGGGTCGATTCCTTTTAACATGCTGCGCGTTCGAGGCCCTTCCCATATCAGTCGGCGACGAAGGAAGGTCACCGGCTTCATACCACAGTATCCCTGAAGGATGCGTAGAGCTCTCTGGAGATCTTCATTGGCCACTTGAGTTGAGAGGAAGAGCTCGTGCATCTTTGCTGCCTTGGTGGATATTATGAGGTCGCCGCCGAATCAGGATTTTTAGTGCTGGATGTTTTCAAGTTATGAGGCAACAACCGAGGACGACGATATTCGCCCCGACAAATGGAATGCAACGAACACTTTTATAAAGAATACGAGAGACGCTAAATCACAGTCAGACAACTGTGAAAAAGATTTTATGATTTGGGTATGAAAATACCTCTTATGACGATCCAGAGGTGATGAGAGATGTCGACAAGAGGGAGAGTGAGTGAAGAAATATGGGTCCATGAGGTCTTGGCCAATCAAAGTCATTCTTAGAACCCCACTATACCTTCAAATTCCAGGCTCCAAATCCTTCTCCTCTCCTCTCCTTGCTCTCCACACAACGACTCTACTTTCTACTTCTAAACTCACTCGCTCTAGGGCTAGCGGTTAGTCACAGTATGGACATCCCCAGTAGTAACATTTCAATTTCTGAGTGTAATTTAATGGATCGTTCTCGTCTCAGGTTTCTAGTGAGCGAGACTGCTTCTACTTCAGAGCTGCAGCAGACATTGTTTATTGATGAATTTTGTCAATCATAGACACACATTCTCTTCGAAGGCATCTCAGACTAGATTTTCTGCATCCTGTAGTCTCGCTGTCGGTACACAGGTCGGCCGGCTTTCAGCCAACCACTGCCATCTCCAAAGGGACATTTTGAATCTCCAGATTGAGCTGGAGACTTTGGAATCCTCGGTTTGGATCTTCGCATTTAGGATTCTTTGCAGATTTCTGCAGCCAAAAGCTTTGGCCATTCATAAATCCCGAGTTATGTAAACTTAAGCTTGAATTTAGTTTCCTCGTGGCGCACTTCCCCACACGAGGTCTTGCCCTGGATTGTCATACCATCAGGTAGTTCGAATACTATTCCTTTCCAGGGCGGTACCCAGCATAAGGGATGCTGGTGCTGAAGGTTTAACATGCCTTCATTCCATTAAGGGACTAGGGAGGCTGAGATTAGCGAGGTCTGTGAATGGTTTTTTGAATGAACTTTTCACGTTGACTTCGAGGAGGTCTTGTGTGTGGTCAAACCCTCTCCAAGTGCCTATCCGGAGGCATATGTTTCCGCAAAGTCAGGTTCTGGTTTTCTTTAGCTTGCTGTTTGTGTATTGGTTTCCTCGTTCAGAGTTCGTGACAACTCGTTGTGCTCCACTGGAGCTCTGGAAGACTGGAACGCCAGAACGGTGGAGTCTCCGGCAAGGTGTTGCATAATTTCATGCTTCAATTGCAATACACTTAGTTATTTTCAGGATACCTCAACCAAGAGATCGACACTCAGATATCCTCTGACTCCTTTCTCGTCATGCCAGTTCTAAGAGCATAAAGGCAAGCATTCCCCTCCCTCTCTACCTCAACATAGACCTCTACCCCCTCATTCTTACGGTTGGTTCGGATCACACAACGCTCAAAATGGTTGCTGCCAAGAACATTCAAACGCGATCAACACTTTCAACTAGAAATTGGATCGATGTTGGTAACGAAAATTGCTTTTGCTGGGAAGACTAACGGCAAGGAATGTGTTGGAACGGAGACAAGCAGAAAGGGACATTAGCTTGAGGAAAGCGACTTTTACAAAGTTGACTATTACTAAAGCAGAAACTGGAGGATCCTCAACATTTTTCGCTTTCGAGGACTATGCCGTTCATCTTGTTCTTCCAAAGACTTCTAGTTGCCGATCAAGAGTAAGCAGGTACTCTGTTGGTCGTTGAATCGCAACTAGGACATTCGAATATTGAAACTCACACAAATTGAGAGAAAAGAACCTCGGGCTGCAGCCCCAGTTTATGCGCGCTGAACAGTCACAAGCAATATGGACACTCACATGTTAAGTAATACCAGGCAACATCTGCTGAACATCGAAAAGGACCCGGGACACTCAGATGTTGAAACCCACGAAGCCAACTTGAACCTCGGCCTTTCTTCTGATTTGCCAACGAAAGGTCGCGAGCGTTGGCCAATGAAATCATCGACTTAGTATCTCCCCACGGCGTTCTTGAATTGCCGAGCCAGAAAGTCAATTACAGCCTGCAGGAACCGTGGGGGTCTGCCTGCTGCACCATATAACCGATCAACCGCTGTTGTACTGCCTACATGCACGCGCCGAGGGGGGCAATTTCTGCGGGACATGGAGAAGATGGTCTTACAGTACAGCGCCTCTCAACTGGATGGTGTGATGTGACGGAGGCTATCGGCGGAGGAGGCTCCCGGGGATGGCCGTGATCAGTCGACTTCTGCTTGCAATGCTTCCTTTGCGACGAATCATACAGTATGCTGGCTGCAGCTCCTGTGAAAAGAAAAGTCTTGGGTCAAAGTCTGACGTGGCTGCAGAACAGCAGCAGAAGGTGATGGTGGTGTGAAAAGTTCGAAGTTCTCCGTGTGAAGTTGATTTTTCAGCGCCCAAGTTCGGTTGTAACAGCCTGACCCCTGGCGACGCGACCCCCATCTTTTGCTTTTAGCGAGCTCGAAATCACGCCTTTAAAGACAGCTTCCTGCATTCCTTCAACTTCTACACACGGCAATAACACCATCATCAGCGGAGGAAGCAACTGCACAGCTTCGCCGGCAGCATTCTGGAAACCTGTGCCAGCTTCATCCACCGGATTTTCTCTTCCAATCCACCTTCAAGATGTTTGCGACCAAGGTTCTCCGTGCTTCTGCTGCTGCTGAGCGTGTCCCCATGATTAAGTTCATTGGCAAGCGCACAATTCCAGGTAAGAATCTTTGACAACTCTCTGAATTGCCTATCGAAGGACGCAGCTGACAATTACGTAGCTTCTGTCGACCACTCTGCTCACGCCCACCCAGCATCGCCTTCTCATGAGCTCCCAGCAGACTGGACCACCGCCCCGAAGCCCTCTTCTTCATTCTCGTCCTACAGACAACAAGCCCAACAACACGGTCCTCTTGGGCGTGCAAAGAGCAGCGCTGATGGCAGTGTTGGCTCCATGTCGGGACATTCCCTTGGGCCGGTAGCTCCGAACAAGGGCGAATACTTTGATCGCAACGAGCTTCCAGCACGTTTCCGACGAACTCCAATCGACCTAGCGGAGATCGATGCCATTGAGACTGGCGGAGCTACACTGGTCTGTTGAGCGGATCTATATTTGGAAGAGGAATCCTGTACAAATTTATGTCGAACAAGCAAATATACCCTATGAGAGCCCGAATTGCTTTTCTGATGTCACCGGACGATGGGATGAGGCCAATTACGGAATCTGGGGAGAACATGATAGCCAAGGATTCGCGACAGCTTGGCCGGAGGACATATTGGAAAGTGGGATTGGCGTTGGCATGGGGGTTGGGGGGGTTGGGGGTAACGAATACTTGCATTGG
The DNA here is from genome assembly GCA_021399465.1 of Hyaloscypha sp. PMI_1271. Taxonomy (NCBI): domain Eukaryota; kingdom Fungi; phylum Ascomycota; class Leotiomycetes; order Helotiales; family Hyaloscyphaceae; genus Hyaloscypha; species Hyaloscypha sp. PMI_1271. The sequence continues at coordinate 140,659 of JAJTUS010000056.1, forward strand.
GAGGATCAATGGCATATGGGGGCTCTCTTTGCTCGCGTTTTTGAATGATATAGCATGATCGTCATTTATCAGCAGTCCGCCGGTTTTCACCAAGCTAGAGCGTTTAATAAAAGACCTCTTCCTCTCTTGTACTCGCATGATCATTTCACTTCAAATCCATCACGTGTTTCCTTACTGGCTGTCCCTCCTGCGGACGATTCTTCAAAGCAAATTCAAATATGTAGCGATAATCAAATAAGCTCATGGAATCCCCAATGCCTATTAACACTTCGTGCAAAGAACATTTTGGAGCTTTTAAGGAGTTATCAAAAGGCTCCCAATCCGCTTCCCAACTCGCTTCTTTCACAAACCCGAAACGTAGCCTTCTCAATCTCACAACAATTTACCGGAAACCAGCCAAACTTCTCCGTCATCTCAAACCAAGTTTTACACTCAGAAAATGTGATCCGTCACGAGTACCACTCATCATGACCCAGAAACCTCTCAATAACGAAGCTCTGAAGATCGATGAGTTCGACCAAGCAAACAACCTCGTGGCAACATATATCAAAAGCCCATCCACGCATTCGGGAAGCAGGATTGATGTTATTGTCAGACCGCCCACTCATTCAACTTTATTCAAATATTGATATTTTAATCAGGTTCCCAAAAATTCAAACAGTTATGCGAGGAGCATCTTGAATGCGTTCTTGCCCGCGGGGTACCCGAACAGTGTTACCAATGATTACCTTGAGTAAGTCAGCTATCATTGAGCATATCTGAAGACCTTCGTATTGAAACATAAACAGGTATCAGATCTATGTAAGAACTGCCACCACTGAGTACCAGATGACATGAAAGACTTATTTGATTAGGACTCATTACAAGCCTTCTCAAGCTCGATTGCGGGGATGCTATCATCCAGAGCAGTGCTTGAAGGCATGTATTCCCCTGCAATTAGACCCACAAGACTTACACGTTAAAGGCATTGGCGTGGGAGACTCACATGCGTCTCCAACTGCCGCTCTTCTCCTGACAGTCCTTCAAGAAAGCATGGGCCGAATTGCCACCATTCTTTTTGCTCATAGACTCGGATCGTCACTCGAACCTGAATGTAAAATGTACCGTCTAGCTGCCGACATCTTCAACGATGCTGCTATGCTTTTAGATTGTCTTTCACCCGCGTTGCCCAAAGTTTCGAGGGTAGCGTTGTTGAGCCTGTCAAGTGTACTTCGTTCGCTATGTGGAGTTGCTGCTGGGAGTTCCAAGGCTTCCTTAAGCGCTCATTTTGCAACTCAAGGGAATCTTGGGGAGTTAAATGCTGTAAATCCATCCACTCCAACAGCTAGCGCAGGCTGATATTTCTATAGAAAGACTCAAGTCAAGAAACCATCATATCGCTGATGGGAATGTTGGCAGGAAGTCTCGTCGTCTCCTACATCTCGTCTAAATGGGCAACCTGGACAGCAATGATCTTTCTTCTTGCCATCCATCTTGGGACGAACTACTTTGCCGTCAGAGCAGTGTGCATGCGAACGCTCAATCGACAACGCGCCAATCTTGTGTTCTCGAGTTTACTTGAACAGCTTGACAACAATGAGACTAATTACAGCAATGACAGCAACCTGAGCAGAGAAGACCTGCCTCGGTTGGTCTGTCCCACTCCAGAAGAAGTACGTCTTCAAGAGCGAGTGTTTGAAAGAGATGGTGTCCTGAGGTGGAAGGGAGGAATACTTGGTTATTGTAAGCTAGGAGTCGATCTTAAGACTGTGCTTCGTTGCTTCGGCCGCCCTGATAGCGCGACGGGCAGCCACAGCGGAACTCAATTGCTTGAATTCTCAAAGCTGCTGGACATTTTCAAAGACTGTGGTTACATTGTGTGGTATGATCAGTCGAGGATAACCTTTCTAATTGTGTTAGAGGGGGATGCAAGCCCAGTCACACTGTTGAAGGCTTGGATGTTTGCTCTTCAATTTGCAAAGTACGGCAAGATAAAAGAGGGTAGGTCGCTGATTGAAGCACTTGAGGATACACGGGCATACCTGGCACCATTTGAGGGAGATATCATAGATTGCCTTGATCAGAACTGGGATCTAGAAGTATCAGCTATGGAAACGCAGTCAGGGACAAGAATCAGGATGAAGGAAAACAAGCGGTAGCTGAGAATCTTTGAGAAGGAATTGAAGCAAGGTTCTAGTCTCTTGAATTTTTTCATAACTGTGTTTCACTGTTGTTCAGGCTGTCTTTTTGGACTTGCCATGGGCCGCTATTGCTTCCTCATTCCCCGTCAATAATTGCATGCGTGATCCTTTTGGTCTTCCTGTCCTACGCTTTTTGAGGTCACCACGTTCTTAAGAACCATTTCCTTCAACCCAACATGACTTCTTTGTCACCCCGATGACCGTCGATTGATAAGAGTTGAGTGAAGATTGTCGATTGTCCCAACAGCTATAGCTGTCCGAAGGTTTCCTCCAATACTCATTGATGCTAAAGAGGACTCCTCGACCCCTCTATACACCTAAGCCAGACCAAATGCCTTTGCTCCACGCATTTTCCAGCCCTCCCAGGTATTCAACTTTGGTCGTACGTCCAAGAAGAAGTTTAGCTTTCCATTTCCCTTCCCTTCATCTCTTCCCGCATAGAAATCGATCACATATTCTATTCTCGTTCCACACCTATCCACCACCCAGTCATGTCGGTCGAAAGGAGGAGCATATCCTAATAATGTATTAAACCTCGCCTTCGGGCTCATTGTTGTAGATAATCCAAGGAAGGAATGTAATCTCGGGCCACCACACCTATCCCAATTAGTCCCAATATCCGCAAATATTGATATATTCATACTTCTCCTCACTTCCCCACGGCCGTTCCCATGCTTTGATCTCTTTCCAAGCTCTTTCGTTGACCGCATTATGAATAGGCACAATTGTCTTCATATCCTTCGCGTTGCTGCTATAGCCCTTCCTTTTCATAGCCTCAAAGAACATCTTCTCGGAAGGGTATATCCAGTTTCCACTCTCACTAACACCACTTTCTTTCTCGCTATTTGCAGGTTTAGCTCCAGCATCTTGATTGATTGGCGAGGCGCGTGGAATCGTAGAAATTTCGCGGTCAACTCCTAGAGATTTAGGGACTTCTGATGGAGTGGAAGGAGTGGAAAATCGTGAGAAAAGCCCTTTCGGAGGCGGAGGGGGAAGTGTTTGGTCGATTGTGCTCGAGTCGCAGCTATTTCCTTGGCTTGCCAAACTCGCCTCTTTGGTCGCACCTGGGAACGCTGCTGTTCTTGAGGGATTCGATTTGAGCCATGCCGCACGCGTAGCTGGATCTACTGGGCAGACTTCTGCCGGAGTTTCTGTGTCTTTTGCCATTTTGTTGTCGGATGAGAACGCGTCAAGGAGGATTCGATGATGGCTTCATGCATGAATCTTTTTGGTCCCTTGAACGAATATCGGCGAATAAATTCGCCGATTGGTTGACTCTGACCGCCTCAAATTCGAGACTGCCCAAAAACAAAACAAAACCACAACGTTCTTCACTTACCAATTGTCCAAAGGCCAATTGCTGTCCTAAATATTCAAGGGCAACACAGACAGTCATTGATCTAAGAATGGCGGAAGTCTACCAAGCAAGCACGACTGCCCCAGTCAACATTGCAGTTGTCAAGTGAGGACCCCTTCCCCACACCGCACACGATATTAACAAGTCCAGATACTGGGGAAAACGAGATCCAAAACTCAATCTCCCAACCAATTCCTCCGTCTCAGTCACCCTCTCCCAGGCCGATTTACGAACACACACGACAGCCGCCTGCTCCTCCTCCTTCTCTGAAGATACTCTCCTTCTGAATTCTTCTCCCCAGGACGTGAGCGGCGCCCGCACTCAGGCGTGTTTCCGCGAGCTTCGTTCTCTACGCGCTGCCCTCGAATCGTCGAATTCGTCGCTCCCAAAACTCTCCACCCTTCCCCTTCGAATTGTCTCTGAGAACAATTTCCCTACTGCCGCCGGACTAGCCAGTTCTGCTGCAGGGTTTGCCGCTCTTGTACGAGCAATTGCAAATCTATACGAGCTCCCCTCCTCCCCAACCGACCTATCACGCATTGCTCGACAAGGTAGCGGCAGCGCATGCCGGTCTCTATTCGGCGGCTACGTAGCATGGCAAATGGGGAGCAAGGTTGACGGCTCGGATAGCGTGGCTATCGAGGTAGCCCCCGCCTCGCACTGGCCCACAATGCGTGCCCTCATCCTTGTGGTTTCCGCAGAAAAGAAAGGCGTAAGCAGTACATCAGGCATGCAAATCACAGTAGGGACGTCGGAGCTTTTCCAAAGGAGAGCAGAGGTTGTAGTCCCGAAGCACATGGAGTTAATGACAAAGGCGATTCAGGAGCGGGATTTCGAGACGTTTGGGAAGGTTACGATGATGGAAAGTAATAGTTTCCATGCTACGTGTTTAGATACTTTCCCGCCGATTTTCTACCTGAATGATGTTAGTCGGGCGGCTATTAGGATTGTTGAGGATATCAATCGAAAGGCGGGAAAGATCATCGCGGCGTATACATTCGATGCTGGACCAAACGCTGTAATCTATTTTGAGGAGCAGAACTCAGGTTTGGTGGCCGGTCTGTTCAAAGGTGTTCTTGGAAGTCTGGATGGATGGCAAGGGCGAGATCTTGAATTCCAAGAGGCAACGGATGTAGATGCTCGAGCTGTGGAGGTGCTGAAAGGTGGAGTAAGCAGAGTCATATTGACCTCTGTAGGTGAAGGTCCTATCAGGACTGAGGAGTCATTGATTGTCGCGAACGGTGAGCCATTGAAGAAGTAAGAAAAGTCACCTCGTTGTTCATAGAAAGATATCCCAGTTGCATACTTTGCTCTTGATTTTGGTATGAGATCTCCATTTCATAGCCAAAAATTTCTGAGTTACTATGGAGTTACTGCCTATCTACACTGGTAATCCTGCCGTGCTTCACAGATCTTCAGTAATCCCGAAACCGAGGCAAGTGCCTTCCCAAGGACAGTCAAATAGTGGCCCTTCAGGCAGAAAATGCGAGAAATCCAATGCACAAACAGCAGGTTAAACAATCTATGATGTGGACATCACCTCACATAGAGGCTACAGCTGCAGCCGCTGCAAGAAACTTGTCCAGCTTGTCCTCCAAGAGCTTCGACTTCGCACGCTCCTCAGCCAACGCTTTCTCCAAGACCGAAATTGCGGCTCCAGAGCCTGGATTCCGAATTCTCTGCAAGTTCAATCGTAATATGTCTCGTTCGTCCTTCAATTGCTTGTATCCGTCTCGCCACTCCTTCAGCTGGTCTCTTTGTTTGCCGACTTTCTCCTGGGTCTTCTCGATGTCTTTGATCATTTCTGCATGATCCAGCCCGAGCACTGAGATTTGGTCGTCTTTTGCCTTTATATCCTTCTCCAAACCGCTTACTTTATCATGCAGCTTTTGGATCTTGCCAAAGAATCCCTCTCTGATTCTATCCGGTTCCTTGCGAGATTTGTCGAGTTCGCGCTTAAATACTTCGAGCTCAGCTTGTGTCTTCAAAATCTCTGACTTGAGCTCCTCTTGTCGCTTATGACTTGTTTGGCCAGCATATTCAAACTCTCTATCCTTAGCAGCAAGATCTCTATCCTTCGCCGCAAGTTTCTGCTTGAGCAGCTGCTTGTTTTTCTCCTTGGCATCATCTTTCTCTTTCAACAGCGCTATGATTACATCAACGACGACGGGGAGTTGGCCATCAGCAACTGTCTTAGGCAGTTTATTGTAGCTCGCTGTGAAGTCGGGGAAGAGTGATAAGGCTTCATCCGCAAAGGTTTGAACCATCTTGATCGTTGATTCCAGCCGAGCCGCAGATTGGTCCTGCCGTTCAAATTAGAATATCCTCCGCAGGTATTATCCTGTCAACAGAAAACTCACCACCTGTTCGATTGATTTCTGCTCAGTCACCTTCTTTGCACGCTTTGCTTTGAGAAGAATCTCGACGGTTGATTCGAGTCCTTTAGGGATGTCGTTAGTGTTTGGCCCCCAGAACAAAGAATCATCTTTGCTCAGAGGAAGTCCTCGAGGTGGAAGATCCATAACGGTCGTCAAAAATTGGACTTCCTCCGAATCAAGATGGACCGGTGCAAACATGTATCTGTCTCGCCTAGCGGCTTCTAGTTTCGCAAGAACCGTTACTTGTGCGTGTTCTGGATTTTGTGAAGGTGACATAACTAGCTCTGGATAACTAGCTAAGGACATCGTACACTTGGCCCAGATTCCTTGGGCATGTGAGCAATGTATCAACATGCCCATTCCTTCGGCTCGGTGCTTTCGGAACTTGAATAGAATATCGGTGCATGTCTGGAATACTTCCACAACTTGCCTGGAACTTGGGACTTGTCCCAGCGTCTTTGCAGTTGATCCGTTGCTATCTTTACCAATAGGAAATCGCTCGGGTGTTTGAGGTGATAAGCTAGGTTCGCCCCTAGGTTTCTCAGCGGACTTTGGCCTTGGGACTCTCTCCGAGATGGCAAGAAGATGCTCAACTTCAAGCGCAGTGAGTCTTGCCCCTGTGCATAGGTCAGGAGATGCAAGAACTTTGCGGATCTTTATGACGGCCGATTCAACGGGCTCCATGGACTCTTTGTGGCGTTCAAGATAAAGCAGAGGGTGGACTCTGACTGAACCAAGTCAGGATAGCCATTGATTCCTTTCGATTGAGATGTGTGCCCTGTCTTGATGCTTTGTGTTTCTCCAATTTCTCGAACACAGCAACAATGGCGAAGAAGTAAAGCTGGGCCACATGCTCTACTTCGGACGGACCTAATTTGTCCAACTCCGCGAATTTACCGCCGAACACGATGACATGTGAGCTATAGTCCAAGCTTCTGTCCATCTTGTAATCCAGGCAATGATAGTTGTCATCGTCGTAGTACTGGTATAAAGCCATGAAGTGCAATAGTACCATATTCGCAGATTTGGTTCCTCGCCGGTATTCCCTGTAGCGTAGAGACCGTTCGAGAAAATTATCAAGTACCGAGTTCTCTCGTCTTGGGAGAAAGATCCCACCGCCGCGTATCTGTGCAATTTCGGCGCTGAGCTTGATTTTGTTGAAATGATTTTCGTCGTCCCCAGGGGGGTTGGGAGGCAAAGGACTGCTTCGTAATAAACAGGTGAGCAAGGCCACTTCGGCTTCGGTCAAGCTGATGCCGACAGTCAGCTCTTTTGCCTGTTGGACCTTGGAACTCAGTATCTCAATCTGCTGGGACATATCTGGAGCAAGCTGTGAGAAGTTTAGGATGACATCGGGGTTGATCATCTATCAGGTAGTACATCAGCAATTGTTCATGAGAGGGGAAAGCGATATGAATGTCCCACGACTTGTGGAGCATCGGGGAAGGGCGGGGCATAGATGTGCGAAAAGGAAACACTACCTTAACATGGGACCGGTTGTCTACCAGCTCTTCATTCGACATCTTGGGATGGGTGTCTTCGTGCTTGATCGCGATGTGTGGAGATGTGGAGTTGGTGATTGAAAACGAGGTAATCAATTGCGCGCCAGTGCAAATAAATAAATTAGAATACAAAATATGGAGGTGAATTTTCCCTTAATTCCAATGTCCCGGCTCGAACTGTAATTGGCGAGTTTTGAACCCACAATGGTACATGTTTATTAGAAGTGAATAGAAAAGAAAGGTAGGGAACAATGCTCGAGCACACCAACGTCGCAAATCAAGTCACTACGCAGATGAATCAAGGAGATAACTTAGTTCGTGGCGCTAGTAAAGGGGATCGAATTTTCCATATAAACTTCCCTTCAGTCAGGAAAATCTGCGCGGTGTCAAACACGCTTGTCACGAGCCTAGCAGTGCCTTAGTTATTTGGACGAGTGGCACAATGTTTCTGTAGTACAACTTCCCAAGGAGTTAGTTCGGGGATCAGGCCTTTTTGTTGAAGGGACGTTCATGTTGTGGAAGAAAACCTGAGGATGTCAAAGTGAAGAGACCCCTTTTTCAATTAGCGAGGAACGTGACATAAATGGCACCTCAAGCATCGAGACCCCATTGTAACAGAATTTCGTGTTCAGTGGCCTGCACTTGCTCTCTGAAATTGGAATAAAACGTAACAATGGGCCATCTGTAAGCGAAGGGATAATGTTTACTACGCCAGCCTGATATCCGACACAACATTATAGAGCTTTTGCAAGTCAACCAATTTTCTCCATTGCAACAACGACTTCAAATGCTTGACCTAAGCCAAAACTGAAACCTTCGCGGTTCCACCAGAAGCTGAATGCACATCGACGCTATGTTCACAATCAAAGCAGGTAAGTACGTCTTCTACGAAGCGAGAGTCAATCTTTTTGAAGTCTGAATAAGCAATTTCGCTCATGGGGGTGCCCGTCTTCTCCAAGTACGCGAAGCACTGCCCTATGATGTGATGGGCTTCAATGAAAGGCGGTAAGTTCGTGACCAATATCAGTGGCCAACATGAACTGACTAATTCGAAGTGCTAGCATGGCAATTCCCGCAGCCACGTGCCAAAGATTGAAACATACTCGAAGGAGGCTTTCATCTTCTCAGGGTCTAGCGCCAACGCGCTAAGCACGCCAGCAGCAATTTGAACACTATTTTCTTTTTCATGTCTAACATGGGTTCCACAAACTCTCGCAACTAGATGAGGTGTCATTACATCGAAATGGAGGCTCGACAGGGGAGTTCGTGTGAAGAAAAATAAAAGGAAATGAAGGGCTAAATCACATCTTTATTGTAGGCTTTTCAAGCGGTCAGTTGTTGCGTAATCGACGAGCGGTGTGGTAACTTACTCGTACGGATTCGCTTGATCGCCATTGAAAGATCAGCCATTTGCCAAACACCCTACCACTCTTACCCCTGAGCGGTTCGAGGCTATCAGGGTTCTTCTTCTGTGGCATCAGCGAACTTTCCGTGAAGTAAGCATCCGCCAGTTTGACAAAGGTGAACATCTCCAGCCGAGTAGATAATAAGGTCCTCAGCCCATCTGTGGTATAATCTGCTTGGGGAAAGGCACCGCACGTCGGGGTAGCTGGGGGTGAAATTGATATTGATACTTGCCTGCTAATATGGATCGTGAGTGTAGATGTCTACCTGCATGACAAAATCACGTGATGAGACAGCTCCCAATGAGTTCCACAACTGAATGATGCATGTCAGATTACACTTAGAGGAGTAGATAAATAATGTACCACTACCAGCCTATTAAAGCCAAGTTCTTTCGTCATAGCTTCTCGATCCACACCAAAGCAGTTGCCAGCTAAGGCACCTGCACCAAGTGGACCGTGAAAGCGTTAGTGTGAGAAGGAAATGAAAATAACATTCCTTCCTGGCTGGACTTACTCTGATTGACCCTGACAATAACTTCTGGTAGCCTCTCCAGACCCTGAGCAAACGCCATAGCGTAAGATAACATCCAATGACTTCCCTTGATAGGTTTTGTTCGTGAAGATATTTGTGTCCTGGCATGACCAGGAGATTTCCTGCTCTGCTCTGGCAGCCATGACTTTGAGGAAGTCCACTAGATAGCTCTCAACTTTCCTCAGCTCATCTCTCAACCACAATCTCAGATCGATAGCCACCTACTCGTTCCTACTGCAACTAGCATGTAACTTTCCAGCAATATCTTTCCCAATAATTTCACCCAGCCTCCGCTCGTTGGCAGTGTGAATGTCTCGTCCACGCCAGGAATAGTCTTGAATGTGCCAGCAACCAATCCTTTCTCAGCCTCTCTCAGGCCAGTCTCAATTGCAGAGAACTCGGCGGCCGTGAGGATTTCAGCCTTGTGATTTGCGCGAGCCCAGCAATACTAACCAAAATATCTTGGGTATGGAATGCTCAGTCAATGTAGATAGACTCGTAGTACGAGACTATGAGAGGGTCCAATCCACTTATCCATTGATAACCATATGCGGAACTGAAGAGCAAGCGGTGACTCAAACGAGTGAAAGGACCTCCACACAACATGTCTCTCCAGGCTTGCTGCTGGGTACTCCGGTAGTTCGGATGCCACCGTAGGAGCAATTGGATGCGACAGAGCTGTCTGAAAAAGAAAGTATGTTTCAATGGGAAACCGAAAAGTTGCAAAGTCTTGTGAGGAGAGAGGGACAAATTCAAGTGGCAGCAGATAAACAAAATTTAGCTGCACGTTGAATTTGAGACGCAGACGCTATTGCAGGGATCTCAGCACCGACCGGCTCGGCTTTTAGCTCCAGCCTTGCGGGTGGGTCTGGCTAACGTGACTTGAACAACACCTCAACGTCGACTGAACTCTGCGCTTCATCCAACCTGCCTTCCAACAGTCGTCCACCTCGGACTTTGGGACAATTTTGCCAAGAAAACTGTCTTCTCTATCGTCCGACCATGGCCTCCTTCCCCAACGTCTACACCCATCGCAAGGTCGCCGATACCGCTTCCAAAGCCTGCGAAATATGCTTCAAGCCAAGCACCAGCGTGCTGGTTACACCTGAAAACAAGGTACAACGTCTATATACCGAGCTTGTCTGGCTGGACGTTAACGCAGGGCCAGGACTTCTTCTATGTATGCCCGGCACACCTCAAAGAAAAAGGCTTTTGTAGCCCAATCATCGACGAGGCTGCTGTGGCTGCCAAGAAAAAGAAGGAGATGGATGCCGAGATCGAACGGGCCAAGAAGGATTTTGAGGAGAAGCAAAAGAAGAAAAAGGACAAGGAGAAGGAGAAAGGAAAGGATAAAGATAAAGACAAGAAGGACGATGACAAGGAAGAGAAGAAGCCCGAGGATAAGGTAACATATTTCTGGGTGCAGTAGGCTTATTTATCAACTGATTCGCTTCTAGAAATCCGACGAATTCACAACTCCAGCACTGGACGAAGAACCAAGAGTGTTTGCTCTTCAAAAGACTTTCTATCAGCAGCGCGTTGACAAGAAACGGAACGCAGAGATCGCCAAACGAAATCGGGAGCGTCTACAGAACCCCAACCTATTCCCTCAAGTCCCCAAAGGATTCCCCTAACCAACGCCTCCAGCATATCATGATAATACTGGTGTCAAAACGCGGATCCAAATCATTTGCTCGGACATGCCACGTGACCAGGCTCCTCCAAGTCTGGTCATGTTTACCTCTTCCTGCAAGCCCCTCCAAGGATTGTTTCTTCCACGCCTTCGGCGATGCCGACTACCTGGGCCACTTTGTTGCAGAGAACCTTGTGAGATGCAGTCAGCGTCAACATGTACGGAATACGGGTTCCCTCTTGGACCTAGACCCGGGCGTAACGCAACTGATGCCCACTCGGTGCTAATTGCGCTAGACTGCAAAGATACACGTCATAGTGTCCTGAGGCTGGAATCATACGTTCACGAGGCCTCCCGTTGCTTACTGCATGACTCCCTGGTGATCGACCCGTTCGAAATCGGCTTTCCGCCCACGCGTCTTGATTTAGACAAGGATGTATTGGCAACGGGCAAGCCTTTGACTTCGTGCCCCGGATCATATCCTGGTAATAAAATAGTGAGATCATCGATCATCTTGTGCGGGAGTCCCAGGCTGAACGCTCTCCCCCGCAAGCGGCCGACATCGAACGTGGACGGCATCCCGCCCTTTTCGATCCCTCCCCACCTCACTTGCGGAGCGTCCACGGACTGACAAGCTCTTTGTATCATCTCTTGAGCAGACGAGAGCCTGTGTGCAGTCTTTGCATTTCGACGTCGTTTTCCAGCCTTGCTCAATGGGGGATCCGAGCTGATGTGCTAGTGCTTACCATATTCACGCTGGAAATCAGCCACTTCATCTTGGCTCGAGGTCTTCATTTCCAGCCCCTACTTAAGCTGCAAAATTCATCAGTATTACCCCACTTGTCAGCAACTCGCTTGAAATTACGATTCGGAAATCAGTCACGCCTCCAACGCCTCCAACGCCAATCGCCTGCAGAATCATCCTCGATAGCACGGACTCAGCAACGGGCAAGCCTTGAAGGACTTCGGAATGCCACCCGCAATGATCCTGGCAAGGCTCTCCTTGGTCAACGATGTGGTGCGGCACAGCGTTGAGAGCTACGATTACATCATCTGTGTGATAAGCATGAGGGACAGCTGAAACATCTACTGCTTTAAATGTCAGAGCAGACCTAAGGCTTCATTCGGTGAAGCTCGTTTTGTCGTTTACTCAGCTCAAAATTTCATAGGGCGGAAGTGCGAGCTCGTTCCAAATCAATCTCTGTCTGCCTGCATGATATCTAATCATAACATTCGGCCCACACTCCATATTCCTTCCGCCTTAGCCGGCGACCGCATTTTGTTTATATGATCCGGTTACCGGTAGGTTGGTTCATCCGCCTTCTTCTCATGCATGAGTTGGCTACGTTACAGTTTTGGCTGTTTTCATGCTCACCGCAAGGCATGGTTAGCCTGCTTCAACGTGATGAAGGCATTTAGCGTATTTGCTACCGAATAGAATTCCCTGAATTTAATCCTCCTGCAGTATTTTTGTATATTCTCTTTGTCAATTGTGGTTTTCTACCATATGCATATCTGCGTTGGTCGTGCTCGTGCATAAGCGCGCCTTCATGGCAACCTCCTTTCGTTCACGATGGTTGCACAAGGTGTTCAGACCACTCTCTCTACTCGCTGCACCAGTGCAACTGCATCGGGAGAGCTCGGTCTTTCCGGTCGATGTGCTGACGAGATCTTGGGGGCCATCAAATCACCATCGCCGCCAGTGCCACAATTTCAATACAGGCCACCAATAGGGCCAGGCTCTCCGAAATGCCGCACAGTCTTTCCACACCGTCATTTCGATCCTACAGGTTTCCCTTGCCTCGCATACTCGGCGGTAGCCTAATACCAAGAGCAGTGCCCTTTCGTCCCCCACTGGCAACGTTAACTCCATCTGGTCCCTGACCCTGGTCATTCTCCCCCCTTTTCACTATCTCGTCTACTCGGCCCTTTTGAAGACTGAACGCTGGACAAACCCATATTCCGCAACTGCACTTCATGCCTTGCCATGCATAGCGTCCTATTTGAGCGTGGCATTTGAGATTTGGACACTCGAGACGGCCATCCAGGAGGCCTTGTTCGAGAGCTGGCCGCATCCAGGATAGGGGGTGGAGGAAATGGTGCGTACAAGCGGTGTTAAGAGGTGGCAGGGGCAGAGAGTCGGTAAGTGAGGATATTGGTTCTGTCGTAGGCAACGACTTGGTTTTGGGAAGGTTTGGGAGATGTTTCACAAAATAGGGGGTTGTTGCGAGAGTTTGCCTGTGGACCCATGTTTGTTAGCTTTTCTGTTTACACAGACCGAAGTCACTCCTTGTATTCCTTGTCTATAGCTTGGCCTGGCTAGGATCGAGCTAGTAGTGCACATTGATTTGCGGGAGTTGAGAAATGTGGGTAGGACATACCGGCATTTACGACACCTTAATTCAACCTCTCGTCCCGATGCTTCGGTCTCGTCTTGCAGTTCCTCATCCTCGAACCTCACCCTTTCTGGCGCCATCCCAGCTGCCAGGGCGAGATCGACTTCTCTTTGATATAGCCACCTCTGGTACTTGGGGTGACCATCAATATCACGTGGGCAGCCCATCTCTTTGTAGAGTTCGAGTTGTGCCATGAAGCCATCGTTAGGCTCAGCCATCGGCCGTGATTCCCGGACGAGTGTTAATGCCGAAGACACGGTGTGGTGAGGATATTGTCGGAGAAGGTAGGCAATTATCATTGTTACCGAGCGTGATTTGCCCATCGCGCTGGTAAAGGGGTCAGTTTTAAATGGATGATGAAGGTATATAAAAAAAATTAGAAAATGAGATGGAAGACCTGGGGAAAGATAGGGTAAGATGTGGGCCACTGAAGTATTCTCATATCCAAATGGGACCCTGAACAAACTTCAAAGTGGGAACAATATCTTGACTTGATCTTCCAAGGCATTGATGACATGAAAATGGGGTATCTCGCTTGTTTCTAAGCCAGAGAGCAGATAATGTGGAATAGATAAAACCAACAAGATATAACAAGAAACCGAGGAACTCACCAGTGAACCAACACACCTCCTTTCTTGCCATCCTTTCCATTCTTCAGACCCTCTTCAATCCACTTTCCCGTTTTCTCAAACTCTCCTAACAGATTCTCATCCTCCACATCGTCAACCTCGATGTTCAGATGGTCGTATTTCTCCCAATCCTCAAAGTCCTTGAAGTCATACTTGAGGACCGAAACGATGTGAGTAATACCGGTTTTCTCAAGAGTGCTCTTCCGGCGAAGAGTAAATATCCTGTTCAGATGGTCAACCAGAAAGCTAGAAAACCAGCAGGAGGATGAGTATTGAGGGAAATATATCATGACTGAAAGCCGAACGGGAGAGGAAACGATAATCAAATGTCGTTTATCAGATTATGAAGCCAAAGGCGACTTGGAAAATCCTGCCGTAAAGCGAGAAGGTACATACCCTCCAACATACAGATTCTCATCACCCGGCACCCGCGACAACGCCATGTTTGACGTGGCTGGTCTGTAATCCAGGTTTGCAGCGGCAGACTTCTGATAGATCTTGAATCAAGGGGTGATGGCTGTCTTTTGTCTTTGCTGGACTCGATACTTTCAAGTCAACGCCGTCAGCTCCTCGGATACCCTGACGATCGAATGTCAACAATGGGATAGGGGCAATATAGGGGTAAAGAGTCAGGTGATCGGAAGGTGTCTTGGGAAGTTGGGTGATTAAGGGCAATTTTCTTGTAAATTTTCCCGATTCCACCTCTGCAAGCTCTGGTTACCAGATAGTTCTGCCTCAGGCACTGATGTTAGCTTCTCCGGCAATGAACCCCGAGTTCAAGGGACTCCACCGTCCTCGGTACCGAGTGTCAGTATTTGCATTTTTGCATTTTATTACTGTACACACTCTTTATCTCTCTAAGCCTTAGTCACCGGCCCTGAAACGTGAATTTGTATTTGCCGCCTCGCCAACTGCCGTAACGGATTCAAGTGTGTGTGCCCGTGCCTTTAGTCTCATCACGGAATCCACCTCCCTTTCTTGTGCTTCCCGACCTCGCCCTGGCCCCCGAGCCTGCCGGAGCCGCCAAACCGCCCGTCCGGAGTCGCAGCCTCGGTCAAATAAAATGGGAAATTTCCGAGTCGACCGCGGAGACGCGCCTCTTTCTATGCTACGTTGCGCTTCAACCCATGATTTGTTAAGAGTCTGATGCTGGGTGGCCCTTCTCGTGCTTGGAAAGGATACACCGACAGTACTTCATAGGTTTGTACCTGTTCCCCCGACCTTCGACTCCCATTTACCCTGGTTTCAATAGCACGGTTACCAAGGCTGACGCAATGAAGAGATTGTCGCACCCACAGTCATCTTTTCTGTTGCGAATAATAGATTTTCCTGCTTGCCGCGGTTCGGACTTCCCTTTTGGAATAGGGGACCGTTACACCAACACTTTTCATACTTACGCCACCTCGTGTTTGCTCATCCCTTCTCCTGCCTGTCGTTTTATGTGTGGCGTTAAAACACCATCAATAGGAGCCCCGCATATGCAAGCAAGTCTTCAGATTTCTTGCTTTTCCAAAGAAACAAATCTTGCAGAGAAGAAGAAATCTTTGATGCGCCGGAAGGTATTGGCAGGGCTGGAATGCCCTACCCATGATCCTCACCCTTCGAATGGGTTTCAATTTTCTCCGAAGCCTCTGACGGGCTGACGGCCGATCTGGCAGATCAACCTGGTCGGCGACCTGCCTCATCTGACACCTTCTCATCCTACCCAGGTACCTGGAAAAACTTGCCGCGTCTGGCCTTAAAACCGTGGAAGGGGCTGTTTTCCCCTCACCAGTGGAATCGAAACACGGCTCGGTGGTTGAGCTTAAACACGCACGAGTCATCAGCCTCGTCCAGGCTCCTTGCCTCTAGACAACTGCTCTATTGGCTCTCAGGATTCATCATTTGCTGACTTGACTAAATGGCGTTCGCCTCTTTGTCGGTGAAGGAAGACTGAAGCGCGAAACGTCGGCAGCATGTGACTCGGCGGCGGACCCCTCACTCCAATGAAGACAGCTCCGATTATCATCTGTCCGATGAGTGCGGTGGCTTGAGGAATCTGTCTCCTGGCTCCCCTCCAGATCGGGCTTGATTCGATGCCATTGAATTGCATCCAAGTGCCTGCCTGCCTGCCTGCCTGCCTGCCTGCCTGCCTGCCTGCCTGCCTGCCTGCCTGCCTGCCGTTCTTCCCAGTCTTTGCTTACGTTTCTGATCCGCTCTTCATCCATCCAGGAGATCCACCATGGGCCTCAAGATTCAAGACGTTCTATCTTGCCGAGGGGAAGAAATGGGGTCCGGTCCATGACGTCCATATTGCATTCAGACATCCTCGGCACGCTCTCTTGTTGACTGAGCCTCACACGAGGCATAAATGGCTAATCCTTGCATGGGTCCGGATTCGAACGTCCATGGAACGAATTTTTGGTTCCGTCCACGGACCGTCCAGTCTGGTGTCTTGGCCCCACAAGCTTGCACGAAACTGAACTAGGCCAGCGGATGCAGCAGCCCTGCAAGAACGCCTGGAAGCACAATTTGATAGGCCCGTTCGTCGCGAGGTCCCTAACGAGCTAGGTCCGTAACTCAACCTACTCGGCCTACTCGACCTACTCGACCTACTCAAGGCTCGCCGACAGCATCGGCGGCTTCTTTCCAACTGATTTAGCCATCAACTCCTTGGACTTGTAGATTGCTTCCCACTGCGCCCCACTGCGTGGTTTTAGGGATCTAGCCATTATTCCATCCGCCCAGAGTCATCCGCTGCTCGCAGGCGGGCTGGCAATCAGCCTTGTATGCCCAGTTAGTTGCCGCTGCGAGAGCTTGCCTTTGTTGTTCAAACAGGATTCGGAGTCTCGGACTTTACAGACTCCAAAGAGACGAGCTTAGTCGGCACAGCCCGCCCTTGCAAGCCAAACTGCCTGTTGCGCGCATTACGTCGATGTGGGTGGGCACGGAAATATCGTCGCTTCCCGTCTGCCAGCCGGTCATGCATTTCTGGGAGCTGAAGTCTTCAAGACCGAGGCCTAACCTTGTCCCTTCTATGCTATTGATTGGATGCGTTTAAATCTTACCATTGTGCTGGGACACTGACCCGACCACCCGATCAAATTGACATTGGGGGCCATCTGACAGAGCTGAACCGCAAGGTAAATTTCCCTTGGTACCATTCTGAGTATGCCGATGCCCCTCCCGCACCAGCTGAGGAGGGGTACATTTTACTTCCTGATTCCGACCGATCCTTGGCATGCCAGCACAGGCAGCACCCAGGGATCCTTCAGGCTGCACTGTGACCTTGAAGCAGTCCGCTGTGCAGTAGCTCGTTCCCGACCTCTGGACTGCACTATTGGTGATTGGATGGCAGTGAGAGATTCCGCTCCGTCAGGCAAGAGTGGACCGCTGTGCACAGCAGGAAGACGACTTCCACCCCACATGTGCTGCATGCAGAAAAGAGGGCACGCCATTGGGTTGGGGTTTGAGTGGTTGCGCTGCGTTTCCGGGCCGAAGCTTCAGCTGAGCGTCTCGATCAGGATTTGACCTCCCAGAAGCATGTCTTTGGAAATGACACTATTCAGTGGTCCACGGCCCACGCTGCTTTTCCCCGTCTATCAGCTCCATGATCGGAAAGGCTGCAAGCCTCGGACTCGGAGCAATTCGATGTCAGTCAATAAGTTCTATTTTCATATCGAAGCCACCCGTGCCGTGCCGGCGACCAATCTGTGAACGCCCCAGCTTCAAATAATCTAAGGGAGACCACAAGCTCTCAGAGCACAATCCCAGGAGCGATGCATGGCTGGGAGCTGAGTCTGCGTTAAGGCAATTATGCGAGGAGGCGTGCCTCAATGTGGTCTGTTTTTGTTGAATATGGAAGAATAATGAGGAGTGTGGGCCCTGTGGGAATAATAAAGTAAGCACACACGAGGCTCAGGGCGTTTCTCTGCGAGTCTCCGAGTCTGCGAGTGTGCGGGAGGCTGACCCGCCTCCTCCCTTCGTTCGCTTTTCAGGGCTGAAGGAGATCCTCGCCTCCCCTCGCCTCGCGTCGTCAGGGGTCCGGTTGCTGCTCATGCAAGCAACCTCCCGAGCCCGTCCATTATTCGGTGGGCCTCTCCGCGCCAAGCATTTCCACGTTGCCCTTGCCCTTCCCTTCCTCTCCCTCCCCATGATGCCGAATCACGTCCGTCTGTCGAAGGGCTGGGCTGATGCAAAAATTATACTGTGGTAAACGTTCTTATGCCCGACATGTCCCACATATCAGGACAGCAAATGGCCCGAGCAGAGACAATCAATTATCTGATCGTTGTATTCGCAAGCCGCCAGGTTCGACGTCACTTCGGCTTCTGTTTTTGCTTCTTCTTCTGCTTCTGCTTCTGTTTCTTTCGGCTTCGCCTGGGCTGGCCAGAGTTAATGGTCCTCTTGGGCCTTGGCCAAGGTTCTCCCATGCATCTTGAGAGCGTGCTTTCATGAATTTGGAACATCAGGGTCTGCAAGACCCTGACCATTGGATCAGAGCAGCTGCAGCCACGAACGTTTGACATGCAGATGCGCAGGCTCAAGGCAGGATTTTGATTTTACCGAGCGCGGGGCAGCCAATCCCACGTCCCAACCCTCCTCTTGTTCGAGGCCAGTGAACTCCAACGGCATCATCGACGATCTCGTCCGGCAGTGCTGGCACCAGACGGCCCGTCACTGATCTTTGCACAATCAAGAAGGCGGGTAGTGTGATGGAGACACCAGTGCGTCAGGTCTCTGACCATTCGATGCCTCCAGGTTTGTTGATCGGCAACTTCAAATGAAAGCTTGTCTTCACGTCGCTCCAATGATGCTTCCTGGCTACGGAAAGTCGGGCTTGGGGCCAAACCAACTAAGGTTCCAAGTCGAGGCGACAGGACGACTTACCTCGAGCCCCTTTGACACACTGTAGCCTTTGCCAGGTCCTCTCTTCCCTCAAGGCTTGCCAATCTCAAGAAGCACTCCGGCCTCCAATAAGGTTTTCAGTGCAAAGCTGTAAAGGCTGTGCCTCCAACACCTCCTGAGGCTCAAATTCATCTATTTAGGTTCAAGCGAGACACCTTACATGTCGTAGGTGGCTACTCTTTTGAGCATGGTAGAAACTTATGGAACTCACGGAGGAGCGGACAAGTGTAAATTCGCATACATCCGCGCCCAGGTTCTTCATGAGGTGATAGCATCAAATCTTGTCCCCAGCTTTGGAATCAACTTGATGCCAATCGCTACCATCAGCAGCAATTCGCCAATATTGATTCGTAACGTCAACCCCGTTTTTCAAGTCTGTTGGGTGCAAGGGTCTGGGTCTTGGCATGACGGGTGGTGGCGCAGCACGAGCTTGAAACGATTCCAGGTTGGCTGCATCGCTCAAACCCCCAATACTTTTGAAGGGCTGCAGAAGGGCGGGATGCCACTCTACGGGTGCAGCACGGCAGGGTGGAACTTACCTCCCTCGATGATTGGCAGGCTCAAAACACCTTCGCATTCCAGCAAAACAAGTTGCTGGGAAGCAAGCAAGTTGCTGGAACGGGTAATTTTTACGAGTGGCGTTCTGAAGGAATCCCTTTGCCTGGTGATCCTCGCCCATCGAGTTCACAAACTTTAGTTTTCTTTGGGAAGGCAAGACGGGAGGAACCATACCCACATACCCAGATCTCAGTGGGGCGCGAGAATAGACGTCTAGGAAGATGTCATCCCGAGGGGCGAGGCCACGCAAGGTGCACGAGGACATTGACTAATTAGCCGCTGGTGGTGTCGTCGTTCAGCTGCCCCTACGACAAAATGAAGGTCAGTTCGGTCACAGTCACAATCAACCCTGAGTCCCCGACCGTCCAGCCGGCGCCGCCACACGTATTCCAAGATGAACGCGAGGCCACTCATTTCAGGGTTCAGCCGTGCGGTGTGCACAGCGCGAGGCCAGCCAACGAGAGGAGGGGCTGCGGGAGGATTGGAGTACGGGTTGTATGTTTGTAGCAGAGGTGGCTGGGCGGGATGAACAGAAGTGGCAAGTGAGTTGCAACGGGGCAGCGGGAAACCCTGCACGGGGGGGAGAGGGGGAGGGGGGGGGCGCTCGACTCGAGGAATGGTTTTAGGCAAAGAGGGACACGGCGTGTAGGGCTGAGCCTGAGATCGATGGGCGACGATGGGACCACCGATGCAGCGACAGTGCGACACACGGTGGGAGGGCAAGAGAGGCCTGAGCGACGGTGAAGGAGGCGAGGGACTCAGGGAGGCACCCATGCTCGCCTGGCCTGGCCTTGCACATGCGCGTGCGCTTGCAGACCCCTGCACTGCCCGCAGCAGCCAGCAGCCAGCAGCCAGCAGCCTGCCCTCCCCTCCTGAGTTCCCTCCAGGCTCCAGACCAGCCTACTCTAGTCCTCCTTGGTCCTCGCCCTAGGCTCCTCCCTCCCCCTCGAGCCCTGCCGCGCCGGCTTCTCCCTGACATCGAAACCCCGCTGCAGCAAGACATCTACAAGAAGTTAAGAACATCCTCCACTACTGCCTACGGAGTATGAGCCTTGGGATTTGGCGCCTTGGCAGCTGGTGAGCGCCCTCCGAGTCTTCAAGATGTGCCCAGAAGATGCAATCGCAACTGCAACTGCAGCATCAAAAGCAGGAAGCCGATGATGCGGTCGGCCGTTTGAGCGGGTGAACCATGGCCGTGGGTGGCCGTCGTGGACTGCATGTCAGAAGAGAGCGCAAGACAGAGCGCTCGCATCACCGCCATCTTGGAACAAGCGGACCGAAAGCTCACTGACTAGATGGAAAAGCATGATGATGAGATGATATCGGACCCTCTTTCTCACGAGAGACCCGGAAGAGGTCAGAGTGGATTGGCCCACTGGAGAGAAAGACAGATAGGACAAGGACGAGGTCGAGGACGAGGACGAGGACGAGGACGAACAAGGCCGCCGCTGCCCCTCCTCAGAGCGTGCTCGTAGTCTAACATAAGCTGTCGCCAAAACCGCTCATCGGGAAAGTAAGAACGGTGAGAGGACCAAGACTGAGGAACAAGAAGTGTAGGCAAGTGGAAGAGCAGTGTCGGGTCGCGCTGCGGAACAACGTGCTGCCTCACCGTCCACTGTCCGATGAGAAGGCAAGAGACGGCGACGGCCTTCTTCTGTTCCCTCCCATCCGATCCCCGTGTTCGGTTGCAGTCCACTACGGCACTGTGCCCTCGAGAGTCAAGACCTTGCTCGAGGCATCTCAATTCTCAAAGCCGCCGCCGCCCTCATCTCCTACGCCCCTGGCGTACAGTACAGTATCCGTTGAGCCGTTGACAGCAGAGCAGCCTTCCAGGCTCCACGCCCTGCCATGCCCTGCCCTGCCTGCCCTGCCCTGTCCTGCCTTGCCCTGCCCTTCGTTCTGGGAGCAGCAGCAATATCTTGCACTGGCGAGCACCAGCAGGCCAGGGCGCACTTGCGCAAACCAGAGTGTCAATACCCAGAGACTATGACTTATAATTATTGCTGCCATAGCCAGCTAATAAATAGCGAGTCGTGTTCATGTTAATTCGCGCCTCGGACATGTCTCGCCCTTCCAAGTGCCAGGTCCGCCCGTTGATTAGCCTGGCTGGTTAGCCTGCCCTACGGCTGCTACTAGTGTGCACAAGACTGTACGAAGTACGTACGACAGCCCTTTACCCACTTGAGCCACGCCCCCCCAGCCTAGGTGCCTTCGACGGTTGGACCGCATCCGTACCCATCCCATCCCAATCCCAATGCCATCCCATCCCAACCATACTTACTTACATACACACACATACTACCTACATACAACATCCCATACCAGGCCCACACACACCCACCACCAACCACCATACCGTATACCAGACCCCCTCCCCCCCGTTGTGTTATTGTTCCTTTCTTCCATTCGAACTTAGCCCAGCCTAGCCCGGTCCCCTACCGCCTGGCGCACTACCTCTTGCTCCCGAGACCATCTCCATCTCCCCTCCCTCTCCTCCCCCTCCCCTCCCCCTCCCCCTACTTTAGTACTCCGTACACGACACTTCCTAGCCCCCATAATAACTAGCTCGTGCTACGCTCCCACCTACCGGAAACGCCTGCCCGCCTGCGAACCTGCGACTACAACCTGCGACCTCCCCGTCTGGTCACTCCACAAGTACTGTCCAGTCCTATTTTATGACGACGCTGCGTCTGCGGTTCTGCGCTACATCCACACCGTCTTACCAGCCCAGCCCAGCTGGCCCAAATCGCCCCGTCCGTCAGCCGCCCTGTGTCCCTGGCCAAGTCTAAGCCCAAGTCCAAGACATCTTCAATCTAAAGTCCGAATCGATGCTCACTCTTCCACCTCCACCCTCTTGCACCCTTTGAGGTCTCATCCTCCCAGACACCCATATATCGGCTCCGGCGCACCTCGACCTCTCCTAATTCTTCGATGACATAACGATTTCTGCATCTCCCGGAGGACTTCTTTCTTTCTTTATTGTATATTTTGTTGGTGGAATAGATATTCATGTTTCGCCTCCATTCGTCCCAGTCGGCTCTTCCGAAGACCTTTGCCACCAACGCACTGAAACTTTCTAGCAAGTAGTGGCAGGAGGTCCCACGCTATTCCTTAGACTTCGTTCTTTCAGCTCGTGGCGCTCCCGGATATCAAAATTCGTCATGGAGATCCCACACCGTGGTGCGAGGCAGGTGGCCTTGCCGCAGATACATGTCCACGACCCTAACCCTTCTGAACGATTTCGCACCTCAAGCTCGTCGAGTTCGTACAATTCGACCTCCTCTCCTTCGACCTTCTCCATTCCAATGTCAATACCGCACGCACGGGACCCTGTTCCTCCGCCACTCCCCCCACCCAAAGATCTCGCAGACATCGCAGGCGGTGGAAATGGACCGGATATTGCATGGCAATGGGGGAATTCACATTCCCACGAAAGCGATTGGAGAAGATCGGTGCCGTCTGTCCCGCCTGGGTCGAGTTTATATGGCAGTTTTGCAAGTAGAAAGGGCGCATTGGACGAGAGACCGGACAATTCGCGTCGTGGAAGCTCTACCTCGACAATCAAGTCAATGAACGGGCGAGAGAATACATACCCGCGGATAGATGAAGGCTATGCGAGTCTGTCTGGAACAAGTATTGGATCTAGCAAGTGAGTTCTGCCATTCTCATAGCAAGGAATATTTGTCGCCTGGTCGAAGGCTGAATGGGGCATGGGGTGTTGCTCCTTCTTTATACCACCTGTGCGACGGCCTCGAGCCATTCTAAGTTTTCATTCGATTTCTATGGGATTCACTTTAGTTTGTAACCCCAATGCTAACACTTGTTCCAAGCAGGTCCAAATACCAAGATTCCTCTGTCGCCAGGTCTGGTTTTCAAAGTTCCGTTCACGAGAAATACCAAAGTAATGCTCAAGCATACGACAAATCGTTACTGCAAAAGCTAGATGCTCGAAGAGGCAGTGACAATACCACGCCCCCGCGAGGATATTCGAAATCTGCTTTTAGCACATCCGCCAGTGATTCTTCTCCGACATCACGAATCGCTCTCGAGCATCGATACCCGAACGCCATGAAGCCACTATCCTTGCCGATTATCCCCAGCAGACCAGGGCTTGTTGAAAGCCCATTAAGTCAATGGGCAGATACCCCGCTTTCCTCTGTTTCTCCCGGGCATCCTTATCCATACTCTAGGTTTGGGGGCCAAAGCCAATTCGACCGCAGGTCGCCAAGTGATACTGCAGAATCTGACAGGTCGCCTGCTCCCTACATCAGACGATCTGGAAGTAATTCGGTAATGAGTATTGGCGACGACGCCTCCAGTTTCAAGAGCAGATCTCGAGAAAGCTACGACCAGAGAGTTTCTCCAGACCATGACGTAGATTTTCACATGGAGGAGGCAGGTCTAAGACGTTTACATCTCGAGGACTATTCAGCTCGCCCAGATGCCTACTCACCCGGTTCAACTGCGGGTCAGAAAAGGCGGGCTTCATCGCCGCCGGGTGATGAGGGCCCTTCGTTGCATACCGTTGGCAGCGCAAGTGATCTCTACCGACGGCGCGAATCTGCATCCCGAACCTCACCAGCACCCCGGTTCCACTCGAATTCAGGATCAGTATCGTCCACTGCGTCTGCCCCAAGGAGCGGTTCTTATGTCTCGGCTTTATCCGCCGGTGGGAGCAGCATAACCAGTCTGAATTCTTATGGGAGGCTATCCCCGGGTGGCCTCTCTCCAGGGGCGTCAGATATATCGGACTCCCCTTATGTCACATCTCTATCTTTGAACCCTAGCCCCCGCGGGACACTTTCCAGGTCAAATCACAACCGTACGATATCAGAGACGAGGCCACTTATGACCTCTCGTAAACTTTCCGACAGCCTGAGCCATGGCAAACATAACGGTGCTCCCAAGAAACAGGGGGGATTTATGTGTGAGTGTTGCCCTAAGAAGCCGAAGAAGTTCGATTCGCAAGAAGAGCTCAAGTAAGTCCACTAAAAAACCAGGAGGTTGCCTACTAATTTCTCCTAGTGCTCATGAACAAGAAAAACAGTATGAATGCGCGTATTGCCGCAATCGTTTTAAGAACAAGAACGAAGCGGAGCGTCACCAGAATTCACTCCATCTTCGCCGTCATTCTTGGTCTTGTGCCGCCCTATCAGGATATCCAGCTGCGTTTCATAATTCTCCCACGCGGCCAAACGAAGCTGACACGTGCGGCTTTTGCGGCGAAGACTTTCCCCGCTCGGGAATCTCATCCCCCTCCGTCACAGGACCCCCAATGGCTATAGCAACAGATCAAGACTGGGAAGTGCGGATAGCCCATCTTCAAGAAATGCATAAATTCGGCGAGTGCAACCATGCCAAGAAATTCTTTCGGGCGGATCATTTCAGGCAGCATCTGAAGCACAGTCACGCTGGAACAAGCGGCAAATGGACAAACATGCTGGAAAACGCATGCCAAAAGGACGAGCCAATGCCCGAAGTGATTCGAGGACCGGAAAGAGTCAGTCCTGGCGGGGCAAGACCGGGGAGAATCAGCGAAGAGGAGGAAATGGAGCTTCTTTGAAGCAAAATTCTTTTACGAACACGAAATTCGACCTAGGGATGAAAAATGGAGAAGTCAAGAAGAAAGGGGGATGAAAAGAATCATTAACGGCCGCATAAAGATACCCGGTTCGCTATTTCCATGCATTGCTTGCATATTCATTGTCATCAATTGTGGCGGCTTCCCGAGGCCGACCTCCACGCGCATATCTTTATTCGCAAATTCTATATACCTCCCCGAACCGGGGATGGATGTTTGGTTGCATACAGCACTATATTGGCGTCTGGACTTCGGAGTTCTACCCTCGCAACATTTGTCGGATGGCGTGCAATGATTCCGCAGTATTCTGGGGTAGTCGTGGCTTTGGGTTATTGGCACACATGAAGGGAAATGGTCTCTGATCATGTGGTGCTTCATCTAGCAATTGCTGCTCTGGTGGTTTGCATTTGCCTAGTACTTTCTACGGGCGGGTTTGCACATTAGCATATCGCCAGCTATGCAGATCAAACTTGAACTAAAATAACGAGATATGATCGAACATGTTTGCCAGTCCTATTTCCAAGCATGGAACTTATTTACCCAGTGAAGTCACAACATACCACCAAGGATTGAGAGCTAGTGCTCGAGAGAAGTTGTGGCTTATTCACTTGGCTCCTCCGGAATATTTGGCGCTTTGGGGTTCAAACTTACTTCAGAACTCCAGCTTTTCAAGTAAAGCTGAACCTACTACTTCCCTCGCCTCAAGTCGGAGCTTGGAAAGAGCAGTCATTCATAATTGTGGGGAAATGCTGGTCCACAGAATGAGCACTTGCCCCCCCCCGAAACCAACGTTCCGTTAGAGCATGGTACAATTGTTCATCCCTTCTACCAAGTAGGTCGCCACAACGTATATCTATCTTGTTGACCAACCCACAGTCAAGATGCAACGCGAGGTTCTCAAGCGCTACCTCGGTATTCGTTGATCTTTACGTTGACTGTAATACGA
Organism: Hyaloscypha sp. PMI_1271; assembly: GCA_021399465.1. Taxonomy (NCBI): domain Eukaryota; kingdom Fungi; phylum Ascomycota; class Leotiomycetes; order Helotiales; family Hyaloscyphaceae; genus Hyaloscypha; species Hyaloscypha sp. PMI_1271. The sequence continues at coordinate 166,644 of JAJTUS010000056.1, forward strand.
AGTGCGAGATATTCACGTTCAACATCATGGACGTCGCACAATTCAGTAAATTTCAGCAAATTCGGAAAGCAAATGCCCCTCACATTTGTATGAAGAAAACCAGTCGTGGATCTGCAGCCCTGCATATTTGACACAAAACAGACTTGCCACCTCAGAAAATCCTTCCTCCCTCCGATACAATGGAATTTGGAGTATGTAAGGCTGAACCAATATTCCCTTGTCTTGGGGTCATCTCTTCTTCGAGTCTCATATTACCACGTCGAGGTGTGGAAAATGGGACCCAGATTAGAAAATTGCCATCGAGTTCGGTGGCGAGCTCACGCCTCCTGGCATATTCAGCGGCATCGAAGTCAAGAAAAACGAGTACCCGTTCGTACCTTCCCCTAGTTACCACTGGGGGTTCGTGAAAGCGACCTGGCCATACTAGCGACCTGGCCATACTAGCGACCTGGCCATCCCCCAAAATCAGTGGTCCTCGCTACATTTGTAGCACAGACCGCACAGACAAGCTGGCTAGAAGTACCTCCTACACAAATTACTATGTGAAATACTTGGCCAGGTCGCTAGTATGGCCAGGTCGCTTTCACGAACCCCCAGTGGTAACTAGCGCTTGAGCTCCGCGCAAGTTTTAGACAAGGCCTCAAGGTCGAACATTTCCCCTTTCCGAATGTTGCCGTTAGCGATCGCCGGGCGAATCCTGTGCGGCAGGGACAGGAACTTGAGAAAGTCGAGACTTACCGATGGGCATGCCCCATCCACCTAGCAGATACTCATGCATTGAAACTTCGCCTGGTGTGGGGAAGACCTAACCAGGACTATGATATTAGCCAGCCACTAGAGCCAATGCCAAGAGCGAATATAGCTAGACGGTGGCGACTTACTTCCCAGGAAATGGCATCTCCCGCAACGGCGGTTATACCGCTGTCCCAGAGCCATTCGAGAAGCTCGATGGGCGCTTCTACCCCTGCATGCTCCGCTTCTTCTTGTGCGGCATATTCCTTCTTTTGTTGTTCGGTGAAGGTCTCCCATTCTGGCATCATGCCGATGCGGATGAAGAGGATGCCTCCCTTGCGAGGGGTTACATCCTCGGCTCTACACATGGCGAGAATGCTTTCGAAAGAGACTGCATGGGTAGAGAAGCATGAGTATTTTATCGGCGGTGACTGGGATGAAGCCCAGCGGTGGTAGTCCAGGAGTACACCACGACCTTGAAGCAAAGCAATGTTCAGTGGGCTTGTCTCGTTTGGAAAGGGAAAATTTAACACCGCCAGAAAACCAAAATGTGGACGCTTACCAGCAATACCTTCCGATTCCCAATGCTGTATACCAATTCGGTGATTTGAGGAGTCCATTATCTCCTCTTTGGTGGTACCGCCATAATAAACACGATCTTTGGAGGTGGAAGGTTCATTCGTATGAAGTGGCTGTGAGTAATGCCGAAATCCATCCCATTGACTGCTCTGCTCTGCGTTTGTGTCAGACGGCTCCCCGAGATTTTGCAACGCTACTGTGAAAGGGAACGACACCAGAGAACTTCGTACGGGGAGTCGTTCGAACATACGAGGATTCATTTCATAGACGTCGTCAAAACAGGCTCCCAAAATATCCAATACCACCAGGACCAGGAATCTGCACAAATTCGAGTCAGTACTGCTCGACGGGATAGGTAAATTTCCCAAAATTTGGGGAACGTCTAGAGAAAACTCCCGGGTTCTGGAACATCTGGGAGTTGAAAGAAGAGCTCGAGGACACCTACAGGGATGACTTTGTGTGAACAGGACTGACGGCCAAACTGCGAATACCCAAGCTTTTTCATATTCCAGTTAAGCCCAACTCTTCTGTCTGTCTTGATCTCGGAAGCAGCGGCCGCTGACACGACTTCTGGGGTAAGGAGTGAAAATCGGCCTAGCATCTGTCAGGTTGCTGTTCATCAGGTGCGACAGGGGGCGAACCAAGGCCTTCAAGAGCCGATGAGGGAGACCACAACCAGACTCGCTTTGGATCTGGCAGTTTAGAAAATGGAGTGCCATAGATTGAGATATCATAACGAATTACTTCCACGATTCCTTCAGATTTGACACAGGCCGAGCCCGATTGGGTCAAGTCCTCCATGGTGAGAAAGACAATAAGGAGCTATTCATTGGTCGACACAGTTCAGTGTTTGCAAGTAACAGGAATCTGGATTACGAGACAAACGTGGTGAGGAGAGTTGGAAAGAGGTGCGATACGGTGCATATAACCATTGACGTTGAAAGTTATGGTCCTCCCCTCCACAAACCCACCTTTGGTTGACGAATTAATCCCTTCTCCTTACCCCTGAATTATCCTGCGAAGTACCTTTGGCCAGCATGCGGGCAGGCAGTCACAGAAAGTTGAAATGTGGAATACATCATGCGAGGTCTTTTGACCTCCTTTTTAGGAATCGATTTGAGAATACACCAAACTTCCAGCTACTCTGATCTGATTCCTCGAGGCATTTTGAGGATATCCAAACATTCCAAATACTGACCGGCGATGCAGAAGTAACTTGCGAAGTGCTGAGTTTCGAAAATGTCCACCGTCTAGGTTGGCCTTCGATGAGCCTTCGCAAGTGCCATATCACACAGGCAGAGCAAGAGCAGATTTGGTCAGAACTTCATTTGAAGGCAACGAACAAAAAATAAAACATGCACGAACTCGATTGAACAGGCGACCAAATTGCTCATTGATTGGTTGTACCCTTGATCAGAAGCTCTTTTCACACCCAGCGAAGGCCAAAGGCTTCCATGAGATCCCATCCGCCGCACAGTCCACTAATCTCTCAGCAGCGGTGTAACATCCCAACTTCCGATTGCCTTCCACCACCGCAGTGTCTCTCTTCCCATATGCGTTCATCTCGTGCCATCACTCATTCTGTCCGAAGTTGTTCTCAACGAAATATTGCCCTTTCACACCGTCTCGACCCTGCTCGCCTTGCTGAGGTTGATGATAATGCTCCTCCTTGGGGGGTCAGCTTTTCAACCTGCACTCCATCAAGAGACTCACGGATTGTAGTTCTTTTCTTGCATTCAGAATCCACACTCCCAGCCACAGCCGCCGCTTCAACCGAACCTCGACTCAACGCTCTCCTCCTCTCCACAACATCTCATCTCCGTCTACACGCAACACTGATCCTCTCTGTACCATGGCATCCATAGTCGAAAAGTAATTCCAAGCACTCATCGAGATTGTTTAGGACTGGGAGTCTGGAAGCAACTAACAGCAAGCTGTTCACAGAGATGCTAAGCTCTGCTCGGATGTTTAAAGACGATACGTCTGGAGTGAATTTTAACGTCCGTAGACAGTGTGAATTTTAAAGACCGTGGTCTGCAAGCAACTAACGGCAAGCCGCTCACAGAGGTGCCAAGCTCTGTCCCGAGGTTTAAAGACGGTGCGGTGCGTCTTGGGTGAATTTTAACGTCCGTAGACAGTGTGAATTTTAAAGACCGTAGTCTGAGGTCCCACAGGATGTGAGGTTGAAACCTGGAGAGTGCAAATCTGGGGAAAGAAACCAAAACGAGGTCTTGAAATGCACTGAGCTGCTAGTGCGAGAAATGGAGGAAGGAAGCACTTGTGGGAAACGAAAGTGGAAGGCAGGGAGGGGCCAGCGAGGCGGCGCCGATTGTTTCCCACTCGGCCCTGTTGCTCAAGAGACATAAACGTTTCTCCTTATGCTGGAGTTCTTAACGTGGATTTCCGAAGGAATGGGGAAACCCAGTTGATACTTCATTTACCTTTGCTCTATGAAAGTGATTTCAGAATCGCAGCAAACTCCAGACACGTTGGCTATGCAGGCATCAGCAACGCCAGTCCCAAACCAACAACCCGTGTGAAATGCAATATGACAGTCTAACCAGCCGTAGTGTCCATCAAATCATCACCGCGTGCAGCCTTGGCCTTCTGCATCATCTCCGCTCTCCAAGCAACGATTCTCGCCTTCAATTCCGGATTTTCGATGACATCCTCAATCTTCAATGGCGATCGGTTGAATGGATCGTGAGGGTCGCTGAGTAAATGACTTCGAATAGTGCTTCGGTCGATTATCTGTTTACTCACGGGTAGTATGACAGGGTCCTTCATCAAGGTTGCCATGATTGGATCCAAGTACCTGAAAATGGTCAGCGTTCAATATTTTCTGGGACTATACATTCGAGAGGTCCAAGAACGCTTGGGCTCCAAGGACGTTCGAAACAACCAGGCCCGATGGCGATGACGAGCAATTATTTGAGTGTCGGTGGAAGAACCGAGTGAAAATCATAGACAAAAAAGCAAAACTTACTCATCAGGAATATCTCCCAGATCCTCTTCATTTTGGTCTTCCAGTTCCTTAGCTGTCTTGAAGCGGCCCTTGAGCTTTTCCCATGCTGCCATATCTTCAGCGGATCTGAGACCATGTCGTGTTAGAATGCGAGATGCTCGGTCAAAATTTTCCGGTTTGTATGATCGCCCGTCACCAGCCACAGCTTCAACAAAACTCTCTGAGACTCCCAAATTGAGATAGATCTCAATGAATTCACTGAGCAGGGTTTTTGGATCAAATTGATACTTCTTGGGGTCGTCGACCTTCAAATTGAGGGACTTTGGCCCCACAAGCGTGTCAAGAGTATAGTCGACCATGGCAGCAACTCGTTCAACAATTTCGGGCATTGTGAAAGAAGCACTTAGGGTCTTGGTGAAAAGCTTCATCATTGATACCGTTTCATTTGTTAGTTGCATGTAGGACTGGGCTTGGCCTTCTGCTGTCGCAAGTTCTTCTTCTTTTGCTGTTCTTTGTTCGGCAGTAAGGGAATTTGGCGGCCGTAATTCTGCTTGAAGATCATGGATTTTCGGGAACTTCGTCAATGCTTCATCCAAAACATAAGTGGCATCGTTCAGGAGTAGATTAACAAATCTTAGGAAGAATTCCGTGTTCGTCCTGTGAGGTCAGCATTGTATTTAAAGTAAAGACTGGTAGTTTAGAAATAACTCACTTGCTCTCTTGTGTCAAGCGCTCTTGGTAGACCGTGTTTGTCCAGATGCACTTGATGACCTGGAATATCTCGTATCTGATGTTGAATTTGTCGTAGAACTGAGTGTGTGCTCCTGTTGATTCGACCTCTTTGGTGTTTCAGTCAGTAAGATTAAGTATCGAGTTCAAGGGTTTTCAGAGCCTTACCGATATAGAACTTCATAAGGGCGTGGAGCAAATGGTCATTCGCGAATTTTGTTCCAACCAAAGAATCTCCTAAAACACCTTTCGTGCGATGGTAAACAGGCCAAGTTCCGTGAAATAAAAGAGATACAAGCTTGGCCTTCAAGTAAGGATTCTTGATGTATTCAGAGTTGGTCAAGAACGTAATACATAACGCAATAACCTCATCACCGACTGCTGAGATCATGACATCCGGGAGGAACCTATCTTGAGTTTAGCAATGACGAGTAAAACAGCAATTATCATAGAAATGTACCTAAATATGAAGTTGAAGTTACCAACGATGTCTTCCAGGACGTACTCGGGCAAGAATCGAAAGGCATCTGGTTGCTGTGCTGGAAGAGGGAGTCTAGGAATAGATTAGAACTACAAAAGGCAATGATATGGTCCAGCTTACTTGATGGTCTTGTCAGGGGTATAATCAGATTGGGTAGCAATTCTCAAAAGCCATACGGTTACGACTCTCATGAAATTGAGTGACCTCGCCTGCATCACTTTGTCAAACAAAACGCCCTCTACAGCGAATTTGAATGACATTGCTTTTTCAAGAGCATCGTTAACTCTTCTCAATTGTTCCTCGAGTCTCGCCATATTGAATGGAGACTAGACAACGTAAGTGCATTTCTTATGGAAGGCCAAGAGAAACTTACACTCGCAAATTTGGGACGCTCTGCCTCCAGTTCCTTCGCCTTATCTGTTAAATACTTGATTTCCCTGTCCAGAGACTTGAGCATGCTGTTTGTAGCCTCGCTTCCATAGTGGTGTGCAGCAAGCGTCAAGAAGAAAACTTCGGAGATGAAATTTGAGGTTCCTGGAACCACAGTCTCATAATACTCCGTCGAGGCACTCTCGTCAGCATTGAGCTTTGTTTCATCCTTGATCTCGACTCGTGGATTGCGCCTCAAATAATCAACATCAATACGATTGACCTTTGAGAATGTAGCATCCATGAAAGGTTCACAAAGACCGTCTAAGACCACTGTGACATTCATCAAAAATCCATCAGAAGACAATTCCTCTGGATTGGGCCGTAGAGCTCGCCGTTTATGGTTCGAGTTCACAATATATGCAAACCAATCAAGAGTTTTGTTTCTTGACTCGGGGCTGCTACGCACAAAGTGATTGACAATGTCAAGGAGATCTCTCTGGTGGGTCTGTAAAGTAAGTCTCAGCGCTTCTTGAGAGGTATGAACTTTGCGTTTGTCCATCGTCTTCGGTGCGGCAAAATACTCCTTGGTGACTTCCGCTTGTAGTGGGGAGATACGAAAGAATGGGCCTAGGATAGTGTGCTTCTCAATTCCAGGTGCATGTGTTGCCATTTGAAATAATGGGTCCTCTGCGATGGCTGAGACAAACTTCGGAAACTGAGATAAAGCCTTCATTGCCTGTGATACAAATTAGTTTAGTTTGTTGCAGCTGTGGGATTCATATCAACTAACATGAACGTATGGCTTGTAATTGTCATTCATTGACATCGTCGCGAGTTGCTGGCTCAAACCAATGACAGCTTTCCTCAACATTGGCTTAATGGATTCATCCTCCTCAAAACGGGCATCCATTTCAGCCAGGAAGTCGGGGCTGATCCCCCTCTCCTCTTCTGGCTCTAATAATAAGTACGGTGTCAAGGTGTCCAATGCTGAGTTGGGTTCACGACTGGAGAGAGTTAGCCATATATTGTCGCAATTGTAACGATCACTGACCCGAAGAATTCTGGCATTTCCACAGCAAACACGCAATTACTCATGCAAAGGCGTTTAGCTTCTTTTAAAATGGCATCTTTCCCACTAGCATACCCCCTAATTCCCTTCAAAGTCCTCATTACCCGTTTCCAACAAGGTATCAGGTAGTCCAAAGCACCTTTGCTGTGCGGGATTGCCGAAGCTGCCTCGAGGATAGCAGAATCCAGCCTTTCCTTGGTCAGCAAAATAGGGGATTGCTCATCCTCCAACTCTTGACGTAGATTCGGAAGATATATGAGCTTATGGTTTGAAGAATCGACTGTTTGGTTTGGGTCTAAAGTGATGCGGAAGATGCTTCCCAGTGTTCTGTTCTCATAAGCCTCGAGCAACTCATCAACTGAAGCAGGCGCCTGTTTCTTTGGGGGGTTGGGTCGCGGGGAAGCCTGCCCGTCTGATTTAGCTCTGGATCGTTTCAACTGTGCTTCTGCGGGTGTCTTTCTTACGGTGGGGAGGTCCGCTGCGTCTTGGGTGCCCGGGCTGACTTTGCTGGAGAGGGCTACGGGGGAAGTTGGCGCGTTGGTGATGTTGATCTTTGGCTTCACTGCAGGCTCCGCGTTTTCAGAGGAGATAGGCGTAGTTGAAGATGACGGAATCCCTGTGGATCCTAGTGTCGGCTGTGTGCTTTTTGGAGTTGAAACCCCGGACAGCTTCTCGAGTCGTCGCCGCCGAATCTGCAAGGCATAACAGTTAGGCACGTCGAGTTGAAGAACAAAGGGTTGAATCTAACCTGGTCCATTTTCTCCTTGTCTGGAGCTTCTGGTGGCGCCGGCGGAGGCTGCTGGTCATTATCCATAATGGCGATGAGTGTGTCAAGCAGATGTTTGGGGACAGGAGCCAAAGGGCATGGAGTGGCAGCCTCGTGTTCTTGACGTGATGTTGGGGCTGCTTAGCGATAAGATTAGGGTTTGCTAATCGCAGGCCGCAGGGGGCGTTGAAGGAAGCTCTTGGAAGCTTCTCTCGGGCATGAATCTCTGGAAGCACAGTGAAGGACTGGCATTTAACTAAAGTTTGTGGCGGAGATCGATGGAAATATTAATGTCCGGACCATGCATGGGACATTGGCTGGTGAATGTTTCCGTACTTACTGGAATTGCTCTCCAACTAGCGGATTAAGCCATGTGCTCTTACCTACCAGATGAAAGGCTAAACAAGTACTCGTTCAGATCAAGCTCGCCAAGAGAAACGCAGACCGAGTCACTGTTTTCGAGTCTGAATCCGTACATTCAAAAGGAAGGCGACGGGCTCATTGGTATCGATAGGACGATTGTCTATTATGGCACAATGCAACCTTGGAAACCCAGGTCATTCATTAACTCGCCCCAGAATGCTGCAGTCCCAAACGCCATGCTTATCAAAGACAGGTCCTCTCAAAATGTACAACTAAAATATGGTCAAGCTCCTTCAATAGGTACTTCTAGCAACCCCCATGCTGTCGAGTCTCCTGCAGCTCTTCATTTCCATGTTTCTGGCCCGTTGCATCTTCTCCGGGTCTTGGAAAAACCACCCTTGTGCTTCATTATATAGCTGCTGCTTTGCAACTTCCTCTTGATGACATTCTTCACCCAGGCGCTGCACGAAGTTGATTTCTGCCCTTTGGTCGAGTTTTGCAAATTGCGAAGCCGACCAATTCTCTACTTCAGTGGGGTTGATATAGTAGTCAACTTTCAATCGCGAGGTATGCCGGTGAAGGGTATGCGGTGGAACAGCACGGTCGAATCGCATCGAGGGACCAGTTGCTGCAGATCCAGATCCAGAGAAGAGCGATGAGATTATGGGCAATATCAAGATGAACAGCAGGGGTAATAACCCCATGAGCCTTGTCTGCAGAGAGGCCGGAGGTTCTGGGGGCGCGTTTGGATCTCGTGGTCTTCTTCGAGGCCTTGCTCCACCAAACTGGTGCACTCTGATGCCAGGCCCCCCTCCTAGATTGAAGACAAATTGCGGGCCGGCGTCGAACACTCCACCACCTGCGCATTGCATTTAGTTTCTCTTCCAACTTCACGGGATTCTGTTAGACGGTCACTTACCACCGAAGGGGCTAAATCCGCCGCCACCTCCACCAAAGAATCTATTGAACATTTCTTCAGGACTTATTTCCTCCTCAAACATCGAAGCTCCCCCTCCAGCTCTCGAGCTGGGTGTTCGTCCCCCAAATCCAGAGAATGGACTCTGTTGCGGCGTTCCACCGCCAAATCGACTATCAGGATCACCTCCATACTTGTCAAACTTCGCCCGCTTTTCCGCATCACCCAGAATTCCGAAAGCCCTGCTCACCATCTTAAAAGCCTCGTCTGCATGCTCGTGGCCATTCTTATCGGGATGGGTTAGCAGACTTAATTTCCTGTATGCCTTCTTTATCTCCGTATCTGTGACAGTCGTCTTCACTTCCTCCAGTCCCAGGATGTCGTAAAACGCGGTCGGCGGACACCTCCGGACCCTTAAAACCGCACTCTTTTGCTCAACCGTGTATTTCCTATCCTGATTTCCCTGATTGTGATCCCGCGATTTGGCGGTGCCATTGGGTTTCGCATCCGCACCAGATGCGGTTGCTGAGGGCATTGCGCCGCAGGGTGGTTATTGTAAATCGAGATCAGTGAGGCTGCCAGGTCAAGAGGATAGTCTGGATTAGCTGAGTGGTTGTCGAAGCCGGAGGGGTTTGAATGGGGATGATTTCTTCTGCCCACGGTGCATGTGGATGGCCTCTCAAGGTTGCTGTTGATGTGCGAGGCCTTAGGTCCGTGTTGGTGATCCTGCACCATCCGAAATTTAGGTAAGCGGGGCGGCTATGTTCTCTGGCGTTGCACGTGATGGGAGATCTTCAACCTCCATCGATGACGAATTTGAATTGAAGGGGGATTTGGACAAGCCAATTCTCCTCCAGAATATAGTGCACTTGTACGCATCTACGCAGAGTGTCAAGAACCACAAGCACTGCTGTCACATCATGCCGTCTGAAGACCAAGCAGTGGAAGATGCCAAAACGACAGCCATTTCATATGCAACAGATTGGGGTAGTAAGTTGACCCCCTATTTCCTATATTTCCTACCCCCATCTCCGCCATATGCCTTTCCACATCTGTAAACTTTTATTGACTTAGCAGGCTCCCCCCTGCCTCCAATGCTTCTCGCTACCCTCGTAACAGCGCTCCATGCGAGGCCCTTTCGACCGCTCCCCATGGTCTTTCCACCCGTGCTTCTCTTCAGCACCTATTTGAACCTCTCCGGTTTCACCGTGGACTCTGCAGGACTTACTGCTGCCTGGTCTGGGTTGTATCTGTTGCTTGCGCGGAGGAGGAAAGTCGCTGGGGCGAATTTTGGGTCGCACATAGGAAACAAATTTGGAGCGAGAGGGTTGACCAGGGGTGCTGCTATGATGCTCGCTGGTGCCAATGTCGCTGGTGGTGGAATTACTTATGCATTTGGGCGGAGAGAGAAAGACGAGGGAGAGAATAGCATATGAAAATTTTCCCTGGAATGTAACGGTGGCGGAATTGTACGATAGCTCGGACGAGAGCAATTGTATGATATTCGACCATAAGGTCACGAAATCTAGAGACCAATAGCCTGCGAGGCAGGAATGCCTGTTCGATTGTCGGTGCAATATTCATGCCAAGTTTTGAAGAGTTCCATCCAAACTCCAAAGCCATCACTATTGCCTCCATGTCCATAAACCCGGCACTTTTCTTACCAGAACAACGCCGTGGCCAGCAAGATCATTATAATCATAACCGTAAACATGACCATTTGCGCCATTCTAGGCCCTTGAAGGACTGTATCGTCTGATCTGTGAGTATTGTCTGCGAAGAGGCCTCGCAAGGTCGATACTTGATATTCCTTGATGTATTTCACATCGCAATCTCGAACTTTGGGTTCCGCGTAGCCTCTGTACTCTTCCAGGGCTGACTCAGGATTCCAACCTGTGACGTGTCTCAATACAGCTACAGCACAACCGGTCCGATGCTATACACTATGAGCTACAAACAAGTGGCATTGAGGTGTAGGACACATACCTTTCCATGGTTACAGTGTATCAACAAGGGATAATTAGAATCGTCCAGAACGACCTTCATGATAGACTGCATAATGGCATCGTGGATCTTGACCTTTTTCGTTCCTTGCATGTCAATGACACAGTCTGAAAACACAAATGTCTAATTAGTATAGTATATAATGGCGGTTATAGGAAATAGTGCTTTTAGAGAAGGAGTACTTACGGCGAATATCATTGCGCTGTATGAACGATGCGAAATGGTCCGGGAAAGGATCCTTTTTTACGAGGGAGCTACATGGAATTAGCACATTCTATATGAAAGTTCCTGGTGCGGCTAAAGGCCACTCACAGAATGGTCTTCAAGCCGAGAGTGTCGAGGTATCCATAGTCTTCAATGGTTGGGTACGAAGAGCGGTACAGCGACCCAGGAAGAACAACGCCAAAGTTGACAGGTCGGGAGTCGGTCTTCGCCTTGGTTGACGCGTTGGCGGCTTGGAGGCTCTTTATGACTGTATGACTATCAACAGAGTTTCCCACGCGGAAGAGGGGAGAGATGGATTCATTAAAAATCGGCCTTGACAGCTCTCATTCCAAGCGCAACTGCACCAGGAGAACGTACCTTGCTTTGCTATGCCCTCCGAGGTAGTCGGAAATATTGGACACAAGACTTTCCCAAGATCAACCACTGGCATCCGTAGAACTTGGATGCTTCTCGACGAAGTCACACCTTCTCGTTTTGGTCTCTCTCTTTCTTTTTCATCACAAGGAGGGTACCTCGACTCGTATCCCAGCTGCCCCGCAATTCCTGCCTCCATAAGTTGTTGCTCCTCGACGAAGAGCCTCGTTGACCTCCTCGAAACCGTGACAGTGTTCGTCTTCTCCGACATCTCGCTAGTCCCTTTTCCTTTGAATTTCCAAGTCCGGCCCCCTACTTCGACCCAACGGTCACTCTGGAGGTGATTGCGACCGTTGAAATTGGCTTTCTCAAGGGACGAGTCCTTCAAGTCAATTCTTTGTCCAAGCCTTAAAGAAACCCGCGACAAATGCGTTGGCTTCCATTGCTCTGCGTAGAAGTCATGGTGGCGATGTCTTCTCTTCTTGATTCGGGAGTCAATCCTCTTGCAAAATATGGGAGGGAGAAGAACGATAACTCTCACGCAGGCGCAAGTGTCTTTAGAATTCGAATCTGAACTGGCTGTGTGGCTTCATTTTCGGTCCCAGACCGAGAACAATGGAACTTTCGGGGCCACGGACGTGGATCGTGCCCTAGCGTGCAAACTAGGCTTAACACCATTTCTTCACCTTGCTTTAAATGTCAAAGAATTAAACCGATTTATGTGCACTCATCGGTGCGGAAATCTGGCTGGTGAGGACAACATGTTGTCGTTGTTGTAGTGGCGAAATATTTGCCTTGATCTCAATGACAGCCGAGCTCTACAGCCTACTGGTTGTCTGGTCAAACAGGGCACAAGCTTTTATTGAAGTTTGAAATTCTTGCCCACTTTAAGATTGATAGTCACTCCCCTTGACGATCCAAATTGCTAATGTCTCCGATCTTTGTACAATGCTACATGCATTCATGCCCATAACCTTTACCACAATAAGAAGTACTACACTTGTTACTGTAAACGCAATCAAGTAGTAGACTTTTGCGTTCCAATTTTCATCAATGTCCATAATCCTTGTGGGTCAGGTTCTTTTGTTTTATGTACCACCCTGAGCGTGTTGTTTCGTCAAGCATGGCTCATCCTCTGATGCTGGCCATTCATGTCACAATTTAGTGACCAAAGAACGCAAGCCAAATCTCATGGACCATCATTCCACCTGTCAATATCGTACCCATCGAGGCATAATTCTCACAATCACCATGTCCAGCAATAATCTCAGAAAATCCATAAAGAGCTCCAGCAGCTTCAAGCCCACCGAGACAAGTTCCTATACCCTCCGCCAGCGTCATCTTAGTTCCCAGTCGTCTAAAGGCAGTGTTATCTAATATTGTGCGAATCCCTATGAGAGCACAAACAATCATAACCGTCATCATGACGTTTCTCGAATGCTCAGTGAGGTTGACGAGGGCGTGATTCCAGAAAAAAATACCTAGAAATAGTGCTAGGCTCTGATAAGTATGACGGGTGGTCGAGCCAGCTTCAGCAGGCGAGGGTAATTCCGTCTCGGAGTTTCCCAGAGAGAAAGATGTCAAGAGATCCGCTAGCGTATTTCCTGCTTCGCTCGGAGCTTGAGGGGGGAAGAATCTTTGCTGTGCGAACTCAACACCCTGGCGCGGCACTTCGTTCTTAAGAAGAGGTGTCCCGTCGACCTCTGCTCCTTCTACAGACTTTCTATGTGTAATGTTGTTGAAAAAGTTCTCTTTAGTTTCTTGTGAAGATACACGCAGCCTTGGTTGGTTCGGCGGATTCCGCAGTCGCTGGGCTGGTGTGATAGGCGCTGGTGGAACTTTATACCAGAAGGGAGATGATTGGTCACCAGTAGGTGCCTCATTGAAGAGCTGTGCCTGACGTTGGAGTGATCGAGGAGGATTGAATGCACGGTGTTGAGATTGACTTTGGGAGGGTGACCATTCCATTTCTTCCACCCCATTGCCAGTATATTGATGTTGGTGACGAACTGGTACTTCTCCAGTAGCCAGATAACGAACCGATTCCGCTTGCGTCATCTCGAGTAAGGAGGGACTTGTTCTACTCGGTGGGAGCAGACTGCTAGCTGGTGCAATTTTAGTGAAAGGTAGTTGGGACTGAATCCTCTTTGGATATCCTTGCAGTCCGTATGTCACAGGCGAAGGAGGTGATGGCGGTGATGATTGCCGGGATCTTTTTGATGGAGTTGCTGCAATTCGATCCAGTGCGTCAGCCATGCTGTCAACGCCTTGGTTTGGGCTTACGGATCGGGGTCCCACGTTGGGAAGCTTTTCTGGAGTAGATGCCCAAAGTGGACTCATATCAACTCTCAGAGACCGAGCTGCCCTAAAAGCTAGCTAGACGATATTAGAAGTGCAGTTTGTAAGTTCAAGAAGCCACGTACCAATGTAACAAAACAGGGAAAGAAGATATGTGCTCCAGTCGATACGGCAGAGAATGGGTCTGCGAATACGCCTGTTCCCATAATATAGTAGAAGAGAGACCGAATCACGACTAACAAGAACTGGAGTTTGTACCAATCACCAAAGCCCTTGATGTGGTTCATAAAGCCGCTGTTCATTTGCTTGAACATGGGATTCCACCAGATGGAGGAGACGCTGCAGAATAAACTGCAGCGAGCCCAAGCCCTGGAAGTTGATATCTGGATGGCACCCTCGAGAGGAGAATCCAAAGACGATCGAAGCAAACTTCCAAGAGCCTCAGGGTGGTCATGTTGAGCAACTGCCACCAAGGCCATAATGTTCCAGAGGATTTGACCCAAAAGCCCCACATACGACAACCACTTGCCTGCAGAGTTAATGAATCCAGAAAATGATAGCTGGGTGACCGTTGCAGATTTTCTTGCTCTGGATCTGTCCATCAATCTCCGAAGATGATCTGCCTTTGCTGTTCGGCCAGCTTCACGCATCCGTTCCAGAACCCGTGGCTCACAGTCCTCGCAGACTTGAGGATATCTCTTTTCCAAGCTCTTCCTGTATGCGAAGTATTTGCGCTCAAGGTCCCTATATTGGGGATGATTCGGGTCTGTCTCAATATGGTACTGGGCGAGGGACGCCGTGTAGAGGTGTTGATTCTTCAGGCATGTTGTACAGAAGAGCGTTGAATCGGAGACTTGCGAGGAAGGAGAATCAGGTCTTGGTATGGTATACTTCAGGTCGATGGGAGCAGCAGTCTCTGTAGCAACTGGAGGATCGGTGATATCGCCATGCTACGAGGTATTAGCATCATATCCAGCTCGGGTCTAGAATACATACCTCATCAAGAAAGTTTACGGAGTCGCACTTGGTACACTCCCACTGCGTAAGAAAGCCATCGTATTTGATGTCGGATCTCTTGTTGCAGTAGAAGCACACGAGATTCTTCCGACGCAGCGACGAAGCCATAAGTCCATGATTTTGGGTCTTGCTGGACAGCAAAAAAGTGTTGTGGTGGATCGTTGTTGATGCCAGAACTTGGCCTCGCTGCGCCATCGTTGATCCCCTGTCGATGAGGCTGCAGGGGTGTCGTAAATTTTTGTGTCTTGGTGGCGGTGGAAGTGGAAGTGGAAGTAGAGAACAACAGCGAAAGGAACTTCAGAGAGGGAGAACGTGGTGAAAGAAACAGAGGATTATTGAAGGAAATCGGTCATCTCTTTTAAAAAGGTGTGCCAATTCAGGACAATACATAAGCCCTCCCTATTGTCCGTCTCAAAACCGAGCCATTGTTCGATTCATTGTACAGCAAGCCATAAACCACATTTACTAGAGAAGACTCGAACTCGAAATTTGGGCGGAGAGATTTTAGAGGTGGACTATGAGCCGAATCACGATGTTTTCTCGTCTTGACTGAAACTGAGTGCCCTCCTGCCTTGGTTGGACCCCTTTCAAAGCTAGGCGAGATCCAAACGTTTCTGGCATTACCTTCTCTTCTCAACCACCTGGTCCATACGAGCTTAGCTGCGTTTGCCATTGATGCTACTCTCCGGTATGCGTCCTTGAATATGCATGTGCCGACCTTTGGCTCCGAGTTTCCTGCAAATTTGAAATACCCTCGACGAGCTTCAGCCTCGTGTCCTCATCATGGCCCCAATCTCAGCCTTACGTCTCATGGTTGCTACAATATTCGTCGTGATCACTACTGCATTTGTACGATTCCCTTTATCAACCCTAGTCTCTCGACCTCCACTAATCATGATTCTTAGCTTCGTCTCCTCTATATCCTGTCCATATCTTCTGCTCTTCGACCTGGACGCACCACCAAGCACCTCAATACTAAGCTCTCACATATGGTGGTTGTCCTTGGATCAGGAGGCCACACAGCAGAAATGATGTCGCTGCTTCGAGACATTGATCCAAGGAGATATGCGCATCGAACATACCTCGTATCGTCTGGTGATAGCTTCTCTGCCGGCAAAGCCGCGGAAATTGAGAGAATCATTCAGTCGAAGCACGTACAATCGTTCTCTGCACCAACAAAGGCGGGAGAAACGCATTCTATGACAGGAACATGGGATCTTGTGATTGTACCACGAGCACGGAAGATACACCAACCTCTCTATACTACGCTCTTTTCCTCATTGTGGTGCTTGATAGGCTGCCTGCGAGCTTTACATGCAACTTCCAAAACGTCTAGAACCGCGCCTTATGAGTATCCCGATGTTGTGATCACAAACGGACCAGCTACTGCTGTCATGGTAATCTTGGCAGCAACTATTTTGAAGTTGTTTGCAGTGGCACCGGCACGGAAAATGAAGATCATCTACGTGGAGAGCTGGGCGAGAGTAAGGACTCTAAGTTTAAGTGGGAAAGTTCTTTTGTGGACTGGGATATGTGACAAATTTCTTGTGCAGTGGGAATCATTGGCAAAGAAGATCAATGGAACGGGATCTAGAAGGAAGGTCGAGTGGAAGGGGTTCCTGGTCGAGTAACATTTGTGATGCTGCATTTGCTTGCTAGATACCAATTTCAGACGGTAGCTTCAATATATCGTCTAAAAACTTAACTGTGTACTTGAGGTAACTCTATTCGACTAGCCCTTATCATTCCCTTCCGGTTATGCCAATAGAATGCCACAGGAGAAGTGTGTGTCTGTGTGTGGCTAGTGTAGAACTTTGAACTTCGCCATCGCCGGCGTAACAAGACGATCTACCTTACCAGCCCAATATGTTGTACATTTGTCGTCTATGATTTGGCCAACGTGTCATGGCAGTGCTGGCTATTCGGCAGCGTCCACTTCCGTCTCTAACTCTTTTTCCTCGCTGCCAGTTCCTAAGCCAGTGTAGGCAGCATTCCTCTGCAAGTCAATGGCCTCCGCTTCCCTTGTTGCCCATGCCTTCCAAGACTCATAAGTTTTGTCTTCCAGCTCCATGCCAACCTCTATGGCGCTCTTTCCAAAGTACGCTCCAGTCCACGAGGCCTCTTCTCGTGCTATCCGCCGTTCAACCTCTTCCTCGTGCCTCAACGCATAAAATTCCCTTCGCGCAACATCATATGCTTGGGCATTGCTCATACCAGGCACGTTGTTCAGTAACCAAAGCTGTCTTTGTATGACGCTGAGAGCAGATTAGGATAGCCCTCAAATGAGAATGATCCAAGGGCCGTACCTCTCACCAGTTAAGGGTCTTCCAGGTTGTTGTATCCTGCTCCAATCACACCTCTGCGCGTCCTTCCCGTCGTTTTCCAGTACAATCCTCGGTCTTGCCAATTCCCAGGGGTGATCGCGATAGAATTCCCGTCGTAATCGATCCTCTTCATACTCGATCAATTGTGGTTTGAACATCTTGCTCGGCTTGCGTGTTCGAGATTTGCGATTGGAATGCCGATGCTGGACAGGTTGGGTTCGAGTCATTATCTCTCCTGGTGGAATTGATCCAATAGTCTTGAACCAGGGCGGCGCTTGACTTATGCTTTGTGATTCCAAGAGGAGAGACGCTGTCTGGAAAACCCGTGAGGGCTTCAGATTAAGTCCCCTCATCACTGCTCCTCTCCTGTGGCTGTAGTTTTTTCGTTAGCTAAATATCTTTGGGGCCTTATTGACCGTTACTTACATGCCAAATGACTACCCTGCGTGAATATTGCAGCTGTCACGAGCCTTCGAGAAGGGAGCTTGTTCGTGGAAGCTGGAACTTGCCGAAAATAAATTTACAGTACAGTAGTTCCGCGTCTTCGGGAATTTCAAATGTCGAGCTCACAACCAGGCTTCCTCACACCACGACTTCCACACTGCCAGAGCTTAATCGTATACGTTCTCTGGGTTCAATGTCTTTGCAGCGATGGTGACATCCGGGTCAACGATGTCAGACGGCTCATGTCCCTCTTTTGTACCCACTACCACTCGAGCGGACTTCTTCTCTCCAAGATAGCTCCACGACAGGCGCTCTCTTTCTTGTACGCAGTCAGCTTGAAAAGAGACGCACACGCACTATCCAGGGGAACAGACTGCCGCCAAGGTAGAGCGCAGATGGTGTCGACTACAATAGGATTGGAAGCATGGTTCATCAATTCTCTGGCCAGCGCTGGCAATTGTCGCAGACACAGCACAAGGTCTACACAGGACCATTTAGCACTACAGAGGCCTTGTCTGTCGACGAAGGGACGGCGAAGATCCAGTCTAGATTTCCTTCGATACAAGCATGGCGAACCCAACCCTGTACAAGAATTCAATTTTCCTGAGAATCGTACTCGAGAGGAGCTCCTGGAACTGGTAGATCAATACAGCGGAAATTCCTACACAGATCAGCTACCATTGATCGATCTTCCAAAACTCTATCAGCCAAGCGATGGGCCGCATCTTACAGTTTCCGACAAGCCTGAAGACGAATGGCCACCTCCCCATCATGCATGGCCTGCAGATGAATCTACAAAGATCAAACTTCAGGCTCTCATGATAGCCTTACAGGACTATTCGAAAGATCCACAAGAGATCTATCAGCTTTACAGAGCTCTCCCTGAACCTCGAGCCCCGTATCTTGAGTCTAGAATACGGCATAAAATGCTTCGGCATTTATCAATTATGGAACGCAAAGATGAGCACTCGATGCTCCGCTATCTCTCTGTTGTCGATGATATGAAGGGCTCCGCCATACCATTGAGTTCTGCAGAGTGGACTAGTGCCGTTTCATTCGTTGCCCGTTATGTTCCGAGGTCAACAGAGGTCGAAGTAGAGGCTGCCCTTCACATGTGGAGGGAGATGGAGCACGTAGCAGGAGTGCGAGGAAGTGATGCTACATTCAATGTTCTATTTGATGTTGCCTGCAAGGCTGGCAAGTTTGTCCTGGCTGAAATGATCTATAAAGAGATGGAAGCGCGCGGCTTCGAGTTCAATAGGTACCACCACGTTAGTATGATATTCTACTACGGACTCCAAAAGAATGGCGATGGTGCTCGGGCAGCCTACAAAGCGCTTGTTGAAGCTGGTGAAATGGTAGACACCGTGGTTTTGAATGCCATGATATCTGCTTTGTTTCGAGCTCATGAGCCAACTGCGGCGGAAAATGTTTACGAAAGAATGAAAAAAGCCTATTTGGAGCGGTCAGGATCGAAGCTGCAGCCTAGAAGCCTCAGGGACCGTCGCCATATCACTCAAATACTGAAGGAATGGGCCCTTATCGCAAAGACGAATCCAAACATGAAGCAAGAGCTTCAAAGCCGTTCCATTATCGCCCCGGATCTTGATACCTTTCGAATTCTAGTCAACTACTTCGCTGTCGAAGCTGGAGAATTGGACAAAACGGCAAAGTTCTTGGAGGAAATGAAATGGTTCCATTTGCCGGTTCACGGCGCTTTGTTTAATGCGCTGCTGAAAGGATTTGCATTACATGGGGGTGTCCGCTATACTCACTGGACGGAAAAAAGGCTCGAAAGTGTGTGGAGATCCTTGCTTGAAACATTGGATGACGGAGTTGAAGGCATTTATATTTCGAAATGGATGGCTACCTGGGCGCTCAGGGCTTTTGCGAAGTGCTCGGGAAAGTCAAGAACCCTTGTTGCTTGGGACGAGTTGAAAAGGAAGTGGAAACCAGGGGAAGAAGATATGAGTTTCATGATGTCAAATTTGCGTCAGATTCTTCAGAGTGCAGATACAGCGCAGACGCGCCGGGACTGGGTTCTTGGAGAACCTATGTAAATATATCATGTAGCATACAGCGAGAGCAACTATCTCATTAACAGGTCGAGATGTCAGAGTGTGGTTGGTGTTCTACCAAGGTAAAATCGATTTGGCTAGCAAATATATCCTTTCGATAGACTCTATGCAAACAGTGACCAGTTCGTCACAGGCCTTAAGCTGAATCATGTTGCTCAAATAAAGCTCCGAGCATTCCTGAAGGTCTGCCTTCGGAAGAAGCACGTGAGCGCGCGAATCGGTCCACTGCCCGAAACGTAACCTCACGCGTCCAATGTCAACCTCGTTGACATCATTTCCGATCTTTCCACAACACAACTCTGGCTGTACTCTTTCCCTCAAAGCTTCGAAGCTTCCTTCTCAGAATGGCGTCGTCTTCAAAACCATCCAAGCGCAAGCTTGATCATAATGCGCCAGTCTCCCCTCCTCCACTTCGCCGTAAGGTCCTGTCAACCACAACACGTGCGTACACCTTCAAAAGCCCAAGAACAGCTCATTAAAACCCTGACAGAAACAGCTGTCGCCTCTTTCTTTACTCCAACTTCACAGAAGCCCCCAGAGAGGATCGTATGGCAAGAACGAGCACCGAATGATGACACACCCAGTACCCTCCTCGTTGGCAAATACACCCCGACTAGCGAGTCAAATTCCGCTTTAAACGATGACGGCACCGGGACAAAGAGACGGAAGGTTGCTGCGTTTGACTTCGTAAGTGATCGGGAACATTCCCACTGCCCCGTGACTGCTGCTGACCCAATAATGAAGGACTCTACCCTCATTCAGACCTCGTCCGGTAAGAAGTTCGCCTCAGATGCGCAGGACTGGAAATGGTGGCACCCTATGGTGCCTAGTACACTGAGGAAGTTGTATTTGGAAGATGAGTATGTCAAATTCACGAAAACTTACCGTCAAACGCCGAGCACTAAAACAGACATAGCTACAGAGTGGTCGTGATCAGCAATCAGGGTGGTATTTCACTAAAATCGGATACGAAGGCTCCGAAATCCAAACTCTTGTCGTTCAAGTCCAAGGTGTCGGCGGTTTTCAGTCAGCTAGATATACCTATCAGCATCTACGCAGCTACGGAGAAAGATATGTATCGGAAGCCAAGAACGGGAATATGGTCAGAACTTCTAGAAGACTATGATATTCGTGTTCCTGGTGGCATAGATCTCGAGAACTCTGTCTTCGTCGGTGACGCGGGTGGTCGCAACGCGAGTGAGGGGAAGCCTAAAGATTTTTCGTGTTCAGACCGGTTACAACCCCAAGGCCGAATAATACCTACACAATTCTAAGTTGACATAGGAATTTTGCTGAGAATGTCGGCATCAAATTTCATACCCCGGAGGAGTATTTCCTCGCAGACGCGCCCCGGCAATTCACCCGTTCGTTCCTGCACTCGGAGTATCTCCTAAGTTCTACAACTGAAGGTACGGGGCGCTCATCCATCTATCTGATGATCGACGAATGACTCTTGTTAGTACCTAGACCTTTTGTCAAGAAGAACAACCTTGATATCGTCCTCTTTTGTGGCAGTCCAGCGGCGGGCAAATCAACCTTCTACTGGAAACAACTGGAGCCTCTCGGATATGCAAGGATCAATCAAGATCTCCTAAAAACGGTTGGTAACAAGGCCAAAATTGGAGAGCGAGTTTAACATTCGAATAGCGAGAAAAATGTATCAAGGTTGCTGGGAATTACTTAGGCGAAGGCAGGTCAGTAGCAGTAGGTACGTTCATCTCCGCCACCTCCATAAAGCTTTTCACGGCACATGCTCTGACAGCCACCTCCTAGACAACACGAATGCCGATCCGGAGTTGCGAAGCAAGTGGGTGCAACTCGCTGCCAGCCACTCCGTTCCCATTCGCTGTGTCCTGTTCACGGCAAGTCCAGAACTCTGCCAGCACAACGACGTTGTACGAGCTTTGAATAGCGGCGTATGTGATCCCCTCTTCCCAACCAATTTTGCAGCTCACCTCAACGAATGTTATTGCATGCATCAGAGTAATATGGCATGTGAAGTTCGTTGTTCTAATCCGTGTTACAGATGAACCCTGAAAACCGCACCATTCTTCCCGGCATGGCGTTCAGGGGCTTCAACACGCGATTCAAAAAACCAGAGTTGAAGGAGGGATTCCAGGATATCACGGAGGTGGCTTTCAGGGTATGTCTGTCACATGCAATCATTATAGTTGTCGAGCTGATCGATCATGATGCATGCAGTTTGATGGATCCGAAGCGGAACGTCAAATATGGGCTCGACACTGGACCTGAAGATCACGACAGAAATTGATGACTTGTATGGACGCCGTTGGCTGCACGCTGTGATTTATAGGCTTCAATAATCTATCGCGGGTATTATTGATCTCCATCAGAGCCGAGCCTGGAGAAAAATTTACAAGGGGCATAACGTGTCCTCGTAAAGTGGGACAGTCTACCTTTTTCAGCATTTTGTTAACAAAGTCCGAATGGGATTGTGGGGCTGTTCCTTCACGAACTTTGTTGAGTTACCGGTTAAGAAGCTATGCGGCTGCATAGCTTCACCACTTCCCCTGCTGTCAGGAACACATCTCGCCATCTTCGGCAGGCTTTCACGCGCAGATGCCAGACGGCGCGCTGTTGTGGAGACCGTCTGGGACTGCAAAGATGACATTCAATAGTATCCCCCGAGGCTTGGCCCTACGTAGTTCGAAATCCAACTGCACATCTGAATCCCATGAGTCTGCATTGATTGATCCAGCGGAGAAAAGAGAATAATATCGTCGACTTCAGACTGAGCCTGAATAACATGCCAAAATCTCAGAGAGTCAGATTCCCGCGAAGTCGGGTTTCAAACGTCACACGATCGGCGGATTCCTCATGACAAAAGTTTTCGCATCACTTTAGTCTTCTGGATCCCGCACGTCAAACAAAGGTGGGTGTTTTTTCCCCACCCCATTATTGTTCTAGACCCCGCGATCTGCCATGAACTATTATCGTCGCGGAGTATCAGTGTGATAGACAAGAAGGATTTCACAGTCGGGAGTTATGTTTTATCGGAGTGTTTACATCTTCACGCCTTCTGCTTTGCAGAAACAACCATCTGTCGGCCCCAAACCCAGTGCTCGTGAAAGGCTTCTGCATCTATTCCGCCCTTGACGCGATCGCATGACTCCCATTCCGACGAGATAGCGAAAGTTGGACCGACAAAATGTGTTGTTATCATCACCAAGACGCCTCCTCAACGGCAGAGCAGAGCTCGGGGAGTCGGTACGCGGGATTTTCTCGTTTGGGCGATTTGTGCTGCGAGTCAGGCTAGTCAGCGCAGGGTGTTAGTTGCACCGTGGAGCGTGGAGCGTGCAGCGTGCAGCGTGGAGCTCACGCAAGGCACTGAAGGCAGAGAGTTCTGTCGTGTCCGTGCTGGTCCCTGGCCCTGGCCCTGGCCCTGGCATGTGGCGTTGGACAATCCGGTACAACCAATAAGACGTCGCCGCGGTGGGATAGCTGCAGGTTCCGCAGGACCGCAACGTCTTCAGCAAATGGAAGGGTGTGATCAAGCTCTCCCACCACACCCTCTTTCTCACCACTCCGATGTGCGATGAAGTCATGCCATGATGCCCTACCTACATCGATCTCTCCTCACTCTCCCACAATGCCATCGCTCTGATAATCGTGAGATGTGAGACGAGGCCGGGCGGGAGGCGTGCGGGAGGGATCGATTGCTTTGACAACGTCCGTGGGATCTGAGAAGAATTGAAACTTGAAACAGCCAGAGAACAGAGCAGCCATGTTCTTGGGGGCGAGAAAACGGTCAGCGGATCCGAAGCAGGCGCAGGTACCCGATGGCATGTCTCACAAGACCCAAACCCTCAAATTCCTAGCGCACGCCGTGCATTCGGATTCGTGTGCCTGTTGCTTGTCACCGACTCTGGTTCCGTTTGTCACGGGGGAAGCAGCCCTTCCGATGTGCGCTGGCTCCATAGACCGACTTTGGAAGAGAGCAACCTTCTCGCTCTCGCGGGGGGGGGGGGGAGGAGGGGGGCCTCCTCTTCTCCGAGTTGTGACTTGGGAACTTGGGTCGAACCCGTATCCAGTGCGTTCTTCAGTTGTCACGACTCACGAATCACGACGCCTGCCAGCCCTCACGGCATCATCGCACAGCATCATGCTTGGCAACTTGCAAGGGAAGCTTTTGGCGCTACGCTTGCAGAGAATTCAGCCATCAACGGCCGCCGGATATCATCACGGACCATCCCCACAGCCCCTGCATGGGCTCCCGTGCTACTGTATCTTCCACGCTATCCAAATATTGATGGAACCCTGGTTCCCGATGTGCTGGGCCTGCTTCTGTGATTCTGGTCCCTGGAGCAGTGGAGCTGCTTCCAAGCTCCTCCAGGGCATCCCGGCTCCTCGGCTGGGGGGCGATTGGGGCGGAGCAGGGGAGGAAGCAGGTTGCGCCAAAAACAAACGGTCTTCATGGGTCCCAGACTCCGGTGGCAGTCTGGCAGTCTCCAGTCTCCCACAATAATGGTGCCCTAGTGGAAGTGTGGAAGTTGGAAGACTGACCGCGGTTGTGCACACTGCTTGCTCACTGTTGAGTGCTTACTGCCCATTGCCCTCTGCCCAGAGGCCCAGAGCGTGGGTGCTGACCTTGGCCCTGCCAGCTGGCCTATGCCTCTTTTGGGGGATAGACGTCGCTGTGCCTCTTCCGGGTGGGCGAGAACTCGATTGAGAAGCGGCAGCTGTGGACCTGTGGTGAACTTGTGCCTGTGAAGCCGGTTGTGAAGCCGAAGCCAAAGCCAAAGCCAAAGCCAAAGCCCGTGACTCTGAGGGCAAAGCCTGTCCTGGCGCAGTCGTCGGCTGCTCCCAGACCCACGACCCAGCAGCACGCTCTCATCCACCCAGCCCACATGCTCCCGGGTCCCCAGCCCTCGCCAAAACATTTCAACGGTCGAGCAGCCCAGCGCCGCCATCTTGCCATCAACATAAATCCACCATCTCGCCCAAGCCCACTTGCGCCAACCTCTGCCTGCCCTGCTGCCCTCCCCCCCCCCAAAAAAACTCGACGCGCTGCCAGCCCATCTGCCATTCTCGATTCCGTCTGCGTCGCATAAGCACCGTCGATTCTTCACTCATTCGTCCAGCACTGCATCGAACACTTCATCCGATCTTGTAAGTGGTACTCCTCTTGTCTCCGAATCCAGGTCCCGTCACGGGTCCCCCCCCCCACGCTGCACCCAAGCGAGCAGAGACTGATTGGCGTGAAAAAAGTAGTCGCAGCATCACAACAAGCTTCACACCCAGTAAATTCCGACCTACGTGGTTCTTTCGACGTCAAGACTCCTTTCCAGCAGAGCTCCGCCACGTATGAATCTGCCCGAGCTATTCCCCTCCATCCCACATCAACTTGTTCCCAAGCAATACGACGCGATGTTGTCCACCGCTCTATAAACTCGCGATCTTCCTCGCACCAAACACAACAACACAATTGCGCAACTCGACTGAGCGCAGCACCATGTCTCCCAAACTCAAGCCACTTTTACTCCCGCAATTGGTGGAGGAACGAAGGCAAAGGGAGAGCATGGCTGGGTCGGAGACGGACCTTTCTGCATCGACTTACACCAACTCCTCCGCTTCAGACATTCCCTCGCCTGTTACGCCCACATTTTCCGCTCGCGGGCACTTGCGATACCCAAGCTCGGCTTCTTCGCTCGAATCGTCATACCACACGCCCGTAGTGGACAGCCCATCGTCTCCTATATTTAGTGTCTCGAAGACGAGCAAACGATCACTCCCCGATGTTCAGGAAGAACCGCAGGAACGCGACGAGGATTTCGATATGTTTGATGACACGGACGAGCTCTATGAATGTCTGTGTAAGTACTGCCCAGTGCGGGGTCTGAAGCAAGATTGCGGGACGTATAGCTAATGCCTGCAATAATAATAATAGGTGATGACCAGCAATGCTTGCACAAAGAATCTCCAATGGCGCAGAGCTCCGTACAACTGCCCACGCGGCAAGAGTTCGATTACGACTTAGCAGACGGTTTTTTTAGTGATGGAGAATTCGCATCAAGTCCGCGACATCGAAAACGAAGGGCTGTTGAATCGCCCTTAACAGGACTCGCTTCACGGTTTGGGACAAGGTTCCCCTCCTTTTCGCGAAAATGGCGACTAAGAAAGGGTGTGAGCGCTGCATCGATGACCGCCGACGCACAACGAGATATTGTTGCTTCCCGAGACGCGTCCAGTCGATCCTCCTCAATCTCGAACTCAGCGCGGCCAGCATTGGACAAGACTTTTGATTCTCAGCTTCCACCAACCCCCACAAGAAGCATATTCGATAAGGCGGAAGTAACTTCGTCGACCACCGCAATCGACATTGAGATAGCCAACTATGACAGTGGAGAGCGTGAGGAGGCCTTCGCGACAACGCCGCTTCTCCCTCCATTGATGATGGATGCATCAGCCAACACCAAACAAGTCTCCATGCAATCGCCTTTACAATCTCCTTCAGTAGCAGAGTCTAGCGATCCCTTTTCAGGCACAGTGACGCCGATAGATGCGGTCACAACACCTCACTTGCCAGGAATGCCCTCACCCCCACTTAGTACCAAACCGTCAATCTCCTCGTTTCATCGAAATACTATAATGAACCGGCCTGGTCATCTTGTTCCATCCTCTGAGATTCCACCTATCCTCATTGCGGACCCCAACGATGCTTGGGCAAACGATCTTGGACACGCCAACTTCACCATCTATCCCGAACCTTACACGCCTGAAAGCTTTGATCTCGAGGCATGCCGTCAATTACGTGCAAATTGGGATTTGGCACGGTGTAATTACACCAAGCATCTTGTACGAACCGGGGAGCACTATGGTGTTACTTCGAAGACGTACAAACTTACCGAAGAAAAATGGGCGTCGATCGATGCGATTTGGAGGAAGAACAATGAAATCACTATCAGTCGAACAGTCGACAGTGGAAGCGCTGCGTTTGCAACCCTGAAGCACACGACCTTCGGGGACTCCAACAGCAGCAACATCATGACCAAAATCCCCTCTCTCAACGATCCTCGAAGCGAAGGCAAATTTCCTCAGTTGGGGGATGAGGACATCGTTGGACCAATGGTACAAGTTACCGCTCAGCTCCAACGCACTCCCAGCAAGAAAGCCAAATTCTTTAAATTCATTGCCGAGAAATTCCCCGTCGGATTGCGCCCATAGATCAGCATGCCTCCCGGCCGACCTGCTTTGCACTTCTTTTGTTGATGACTTCTGTTGTTGTAACAACACCTTACGATTACCTGACGGCCGCGACTCTTTGTTGTTACCAGATACCCACGCTCCTTAGCAAGCTACGCTCCTTCCGCATAACGCGTTTTTCCTTCTTCGTCAAAACTATTGTTTATTTTTAAAGTTTACATTATATTGTGTATGGATCCGGATTCGGGACTAGGGTTTAGACTGGCTGGGTGAAATGCTCAGGAAAAGCATAGACGGAAACAGATACAAGGCGGGCGCATCTCTTGGACGGCTCAAAGGGTGTGTATTATATGGAGATTTGATGGAGATGAGTGGATAGAAAGAAGCACAGCGTTGGGTAGTAGGCACTCAATTTTTCCTTTGGTGTGCAATGGCGGCTATTACCTTCGAGTCTCATAGGCTCCGTATGGGAGAGCGCAGTCTTTGGTGATGGGGACGACTTGATTCACAAGAATGGTGGGCATAGCGTGATACAGGCAAGCAGAGAAGCCAAGAAGAATAAACACAAGACTTAGAACAAATCTGACGGTCGATAATGCTGCGACGTGGAATTTGTCATCCCTCATGTTTTGAAGATGAGAACCATGAGGTAGTGCCTCATTCCAAAACTCCAGTTTTTCGCGCTTGCTGGATCGTGATATATGTGCGGTTTGCTAAAGTGCTTTGGTGAACTGACATCGCCAAGGACCAAGGTGAAGAAGTTCAAGCCAATCCGAATATTTTGATATTGATGTTCATGACACATGTATGTAATCTTACCTTTCCTTCATAACCATCATGAGAATTTACAAGCATCAACCCCGAGACGGACGACCACCGAAATACCCGTCAAGAATCAGATCAAAACCCCATAATCGCATTCAGACCGAACTTTCTCTGAATATACTCTCGATGCAAGTAGAGAGAAGGAGGCCACCTGGCCCAGCCGTTGGCACCCAGTGATGTTTGTTTTTTTAATAACAGACAGTCGGTTTCCTTAGCCAAGTCCATAAATTACCTTCGGAAATCTTCAACTACGAAATAATTAGATCCAATGCTCGCGAGATGCTATCTCGGGATCCTGGAGGATAGGCTTCTCTGTGAGCTTCTTTCCCGATTTATTTTCCGTGTCGAGTTTTAAGGGACTGGGGAAGAGAACCTCGAGTCTCAAAGTCCATGTCGGCGGAGCTTCGCCATTGGCTTTTCGAAATTAGCTCCCCTGTCTTTAGGATGGATGTTCTACATACCATCGTGGCCTATTTCGGTTTTCAGAGTGCCCATAGCTTCGACTATTCTTCAGTCCCTTCCAAACAGTTCATAGATGTCGTCCCGGAGCCAATTGAGCTACGGAGGAGAGGACGGTCGGAAGAGGCTGGAGTATAACGATACGAGCATATTGTACATGCGCTATGCGAGCTGGTAAAGCTCGGTCTCTCTTCCACTGTTATCGTAATAAAGCAAAGTCTCTCGATAATTCAAAATCACAATCCACAAACAAGTCCAGATTGGTAGCATGTTACCTCGGCCGGCCCTTTCTTCCCAAAGACGTGCTTCTGTAGGAGTGACATAATTTCAACTTCGCCTTCCACAATTCTGCGGGCAGCAAGGGCCCCGATTTCATTATATACTGCGCTGGATACGTACTGGTGAGAATGCTGACTGGAATCACGGGGCCTGGGGAGATCTGAACCCCATGTCCCATGAAGGCAAGTCATGCGAATGGCTTCCCGCATCAAATCCTGCAGCAGTGGCCGTATTAGGAAAATGACAAAACGTACGCCAGTTGAAGATCACGCATTGAAGAGAAAGCGGCCTATTGAGGGAAGGAAGGACTTGCTAGGGGCAGTGGCTTCTTGAATTTTGCAGTGTCTACAAAGCTAGACCAAGAAATGGAGCACGCAGTCGTCTTAAAAAAGGCGTGTGTATGGTTTCGAGCTGTCTCCAGCCCCCAGGCTTCGAGCATCTCTAGAGTGGGAAGAGGTCGCTGGGAAGGGCATAGCATTCAGGAGTTATGGTTCTTTCCCCAAATCTGCACATGGATTGCTTGTTGAACAGTGTCGATATTCCCTCCTAGCTCTTGGCTCGAAGCCCTGTGCCACATTTTCAAGAGGGCTGGTAACCGTTCGTGGTTCATCGTACCCACCCGATGCCCAGATCTGGGAGCCTCCATCGGTGTTGAAGACTAATGAGTTTGCGTCACAGAAAGTGGTGAGTGAGATACTCAGAGCTTTCCTGGGCCCATGAAGAGCATGACCCTCTTCCTTAAGCCAGGTTCCATCTTCTTGTCGTACCCAAAGTTTGTTTCAAACTAAATCCTGTTCTCTCAGTCTTCAGAGATGACATTTACCGGCTCTGAACCGAACACCATTTAATTTTTGTCCAGTACATAACATTCTGCTCAAGGCCGCATCTTGACAAGCCTTGACGTAACTTGCATATAGTAACTCTAGCTTGCACTATTTCGTTCACGCCAGTATTTACTATTCAAGTTCCTCAATACCTCCCCTATACTTACTGCTGCCTTCGTAAGTCGGCATCAAATGCAAGCTCCTGCCTTACGAATGTGGTTTGCTTCTTTCTTTCGTTCAATGAAAAAACGTTTCCTTCGTCTTGTGATCTTATCACTTGCTTGAGCTACGGCGAGCTCGGAGAGGCAGTCCTCGAACTTTCCCGTTCAGAAGGTTTTCGACGAACAGGTCCTTGGCTGACCTTCAAGCGGAGCAGTTGACTCGGAATCAGCGGTGGACGCAAAGTCTTTGAGCAGTTGGGAGGTCTCGGATCCAGTACGATTCCGTTTAGAATGTGGTGCATCAACTTCTGAGTCGTTTCCAGCCGGAGACGTGCAAACAAGATCCCTGAAAGTAATACAAGTCATAGGCTTGATTCATGTATTGATTGGTCTGCGGCATGGTTTAAGGTATCACTCTCCAGAGGCTGAGATAGCAGGTCAAGAAAGTCTTGGCCAAGGAGGTCAAGGTCGCTTGCTTGGGGATCGAATGCCCAACATTCCATTATGGGTTGCGAATGGAAAGGAAGGGGGTATGCAATGGGGCAAATGTGCTGATACTCAGAGGACAATTGCACGTTTAAGATCGGCAGAGGGCCGGGTAAGACGGAGCATTATAAATGTCGGAAAGGATGGCCAAGCTGCAACTTGGCAGATCCCCGGTCGACCCATTTGGGGAAATATGAAGCCTTAGAGAAGGCGACCTATTATATTCAAGTGAAGACGATACTAGATTCTCCCGTCAACCCGATCCAGACGTCAGGTGACAGTGAAGACCAAGAACCTTGAGAGGTATCTATTTCGAGCCGGCCGGTGAAATTCTGCTTCATCCATGGAACAAACAAATACGTTTCCAAAATTAGCTGGTTAGATGATGCGAGTAGACATGGCTGGATTGAGAGGGAAGAATTGTCACCTGGCAAGTTTCAGGCCACAAGTTTGTAAGCCAGCAACCATGTGTCGTCTATTCCTATTGAATGTCATCAATCTACTCTCTCGTAAGGATGAAGCAAACGCCTGGTGTTTGACGTAGAATAGAGCACCTTTCCTAGGCGATCAAACACAGGGCACGCTGTCTGGAGATACATTCCCATGGACTCAAGATCACAACTCGTCTCCTTCCTCTTCACTATCCTCGCCATCGCCCCCGCCTTCTCCGTCTTCGTCATCGTCATCGTCTTCGCTGCTACTACCAGACCCTTCACTCTCGCCCTCACTCCCAGGCTCGTAGTCTTCCTCTTCTTCATCCTCAAGATCCATAGCTTCTTGCTCGGCCTCAATAGCAGCCTTCTCCAACTCTCCAGCCTCAGCATTACCAATGACATTCCCATCCTCGTCTTTCACCACATTAACATTTAGCCTCTTGGCCTTCCTTTGCTCAGCCATACTCTTATCTTGCAGCCCATGCCTCCTCACAAACCCGTCGATTCCCCCAAAGTCCTCTTGATCCAGCATCGAGAGTTCAAACTCTTCCTTGACTTCCTCTCCACCAGCAACACTCATATCCACCTCTACGGAAAGGTTGAAAGTCCGCTGCAAAACGCTCGTGTACGATACAGCGGCAATTCGTTCATGTGGCAAGAACATCATCGGCTTCTTGAATCCCCACAATATGCCATTAGGCAAAAAGAACAGATATCCATCCTTCGATCCTCTGAATGCCTTGACGAAAACTGCCTTCTCTCCTGGTCTATGTGCCTGCTTTTGCTCTGAAGCAAAAAGCTTAACATCTCCTTCCACAATTTTCAAATTACTCTTCCCAGCAGCCCTGAGTCGTGCGGTTATCTGCCAGTCCAGGAGCGTCTTGAAATCATCAGCTACCGCAGATGCGGCAGCCGCCTCAGGACCGCTAATTGTGCCTGGTTTTGGGGCGCTGTCGGGAATGGTGAAGACGATGGGTTCAGGGGTTGGAGGGGCGCCAGTTGCAGGGCGCGTAGGCGTGATTATGGAGTTTTTGGGAAAGAGGATATAGTTGTATTGCTTTTGCGTCTTTTCTGGAACAGGGAGGCAAAAGGCATAGTCTTAAAGCTCTGTTAGTACAGCTTTCCAAGGCAGCGGACGATAAATATACCAATATCACTCCACGCGTATCTTATTCCTGCAATAGGTTCCTTAGAATCCGGAAGACGTGCATAGAGATGCGACGACGTGAAGCAGAGTGTGTACTTCTTTCTTTGGGGAATGACGAGAGATATATCCTTAATTTCGAGCAAGACAGGATCGTTGCCACTCGCTGCGCCGGCCCCAGTCGCAGACGGAGCAGATTTTGCATGCCCATTCGTGCCCTTTGAGGCTGGCCTGCTTGTGAGCTCTTCATCTAGTCGCCGTTTTTTCGATGCAGGCTCTGAGCTGGAAGGGGGGATGAGGCTGGAGACGTGAAGGGATATTTCATTGAAGAGTTCGATATAATTAGGACCGCCTTTAAAAATGAGATCAGCTCTTGCTATAATCCGATAACATTTCCGTGCTTTGTCTGCGTCTAGAATAATGGTGCGCCAAAATCCAAAATATTCGGAGGAGCATCGAGATTCAAACTAACCCGCGGCAGCATTTCGAATCGCTGCTTGAAGATCCGGGCGACCTTCAAAGGCCTTGTCAAGACTTTTTGTATCCAATGTGGAGCCCATGGTGAGAGTTGGGTTGGTAAGCCCTTCGTGAGAGGTTTATTTGGAAAGAACTTGTCCTTGAGAGACGCGAGTCTCCAACGCGTTCGGTAACTGAAACCCAGGCCTTGTGGTGATGTCACGAGGCCCCCTTTTCAAAAATCCAAGAATCGGCTATTAGACAAAGTCTACGTTGCGGTCCTTGTCGAAACCTTGACGAGAAGCGATCTGTTAATACGGGTTATTGTGGATTTCTCCGCCAGAATCTCTTTAAGTAATAGTGTTGAAGAAGCTCGTTAATGACTTGGTTTGAATTATCACCAGAACTAAGTCGAAGGATACTTCACTATAGACCGACGCTCTGTTGAACCTCAAGTATACAAAATCTGAATATGGTATATCACAAACTCCCTGAAACTCCTTTCAAGTTATCAACTTATAAGCCCAGTTCTGAAGCCCCAATGAGAAGTTTGAGGTCTTCATAATTAGTTCCTGCTAGGGCCGTATAAAACGAACCTAGAAACCTCCACCAAATATTCTCAATGGACCGTCGTAGTGTAAAAGATGAATAACACTTGAATCAAAGCCCATGTGCAATGCAGAACACCCTGTAAGAACAATACTGTACACGCTCTCGTCTTCATAGTCATGACCTCGTTGTGAATGCTTTACCCCAAAGTTGCAGCTAGAATAATGACGGTCAAGATGACCGCCAAGATCAACAACAAGCAGCATGCTTTTGATCTTGCTTGCTTCTGGTATCTCGCCGCGCTCCTTAGTTCTAGGTCCGCCCCTCTAGTATCCGTTCGTGTATTCTCCACGTTCTCATGGATATTGTCAAGAAGCTCTCCTTGTTCGTTGACTATGTGTGCGACATCTCGGAAGAGCTCGTTCAGCTCGGTCACACCTTGCTCGATGTTTCGGATCTCAGTTTCACGCTCTACAATCAGGGAGTCTTGAAAGTCCACCTCGTCCTGCGAGGCAAGTCGAAGCTGCTCTTGCGACTGCTGTTGCCCATAAGTATTGCTTCCCTCTGCCCCAGGCGACTGTTGCTCCTCCAGTGCCGTTCGAGCAGCCGATGCAGATGACCTTTGCTTCTCGAGAGCTTGGCGTTGCACTGATTGGAACTCTTGCAGGTTGTTCTGGAACTCGCGGGCAAGCTTCTGTTGGGTATATTTCTGAGATGGCTTTCAAGAAGTTAGCATGCAATATCAGATATTCAAAGTCGTCGCAAGCTTACGCTGACGTCCTCCCATGATTGTATCTTCTTGACCCCCTCACCAACCTCCTTGAAAGCATCTTTCGATTCCTCTAGTAGGTTGTGAACTCTCTCCCGCACCCGTTCGGTATCCCTCTTTGTGCCCAGCAATGCGATCTCGTTCGACAGCCGCGAGATATTGCCGGTCAAGGTGAAGAGCTTGGTCATAAGTTGCTGTGACAGGCGCTGGAACTCTGGATCGTCTGAGTATTGCGGGTCGTCCTGCCTCCGCATAGTGGTGGGCTGGGATTCCAGCGACGATAATTGATCGAATGACATCTTTGCTATGGGAGCAAACGATGTAATGTCGGGGTCGAAGTGAGGGTGAAGCTCTATGTTATGTGCAAGTCGATGCCTGGCGATTGCATTGGTGATCGAGGTTGACGTACGGCCTTGCGAGCTGCACCAGTTTTAGCGCCTTGGCGTTCTTCGCGTCCAGCCCGTCCAAGCTCCCAAGCATTTATTTTGGTTGCTAAAGTCAACAGACGCCAAATTTCTACTTCGTTCAAGCCACCAAGATGATATGAAAACGCCAATGCCATAGCCTGGAATCAGCCGCTCCCTTACAGTCTTTACAGTTGCCCAGAGCTTCCCACGATGCCGCCAGCACCTCGAATTCGTCCCTACAAGGACTTTCTTACGCCTGCCTTGCACAGGAGGTTTGCGACGGCAACGGTGATCCTTCTTGGCCTTTGCTATTTAGAGTCTGTCTTCATTGGAGAATGGAATTCTTGTAGGTCTCCTGAGCATACTCTCTTGCTATAGCTAACATGACTTCTAGTGATCTGGTCGTGGTTCCCATTTGGACGAGCTGGCATCCGGACCGGACTTCTGTTCATCCCCGCATTCATGGTGTTTGTTTTAAGAGTCGCTCAGCTGCACGTTGGCATACGGACATCGTACTCGGCATGGTACACGTTTCGAACATACGCCCTCAGATATGATGTTGTGCAGACTATCGGGTGGTACTGTCTTTCGGCCTATCTCTTCAGTGAGATCTTCATCTGGTCAGCACCGAATCGTGCAGATCTGAATAGGATTAAACTCATACCGAAAACCGATCGCACGGCGCTGAACGAAAGACCGATCTATCTGACGAGCTTCCTCTTCTTCGTTGCCTTAGTCCAGGCAGGCGTCCATCTTTTCTACGATTATGACCGACTCGATATGCCGGTTTCGAAAACGGGCGTGGAAGCCAACTCTGATCCGGAATCGCCTTTGGTTGTTCCTTCTACCCAGAAGCTCAAGAAGAAATTCCCCTTTTTAGTCTTGAGCTCCGCAAAACGTGCTACGGCTCTTGCAGCGCTTGCTCCCTTCATGTACTCCATCGATTTCGGAATATACCCATACTCGGTTCGACGATTCGCGTGGAGCTTCACACGCGGTTGGGCAAAGATATTCTGGACTCTTCCTAAGTCCAATTCGCTTCCTTCCACCCGGCCTTTTCACTGGAGCGTCCTTGTACACACCGCCGTCGCAGGCTTCCTCTTAACTTTGCTGTGGGAATTAGCAAATGCAGCTTTTACTGCGTATGTGGCGCAAGAGCCACTCAAGAATGGAAGGCCTATCACATACGAATCACGAGATCCGAATGGAAGTTTGTTAACTGGCTTGAGGGGCAAGAAGCTACAAACGAGGGTAAGTACTGAGATAGCAAATTCCATTGTTCGCTACTATCAGGGCTGACGTGTATCTCAAGGCTTTCGCTTTCTGGGAGCTTGTTTACATTGCAGAGCGCTTCGAGGGCCGCCGCAAGGCTATCTTTGAAGATATCGACCGGAAAGGGGGGTCTACCTGGTCGCAAGTTCTAGGAATATGCCTTGAAGTCATTACCGGTATTGACGGTCGAATCGCCGCTTATCAAGCACCACCAGTGGTCACAGCGAAACTTGTTACAGCACAGAAGCCAGATGCTAATTCAACACTGCCTCGATTAGGCCAACCTTTGAAAGATGGCCTCAAGCAACCAGGTGACATCTTTAGTCAGCCACCTAAGCATGGGTCGGTAGGTGCCCACATTGAAGTCGTCGGCAAGTTCGCGAAGGACCATGGCCAGTCACCACCGGGCGCCCTTTCACCCAAAACTCGGAAACTCCTCGAGAGAGCGGAGGGAGTTATTCTCACCAAAGAACAGAAGGAGGCTTTGGACACTCAGGGGTTCGTGGGTCTCTTCAAAGATTTAATCGGTTGGTTTCTGCAAACAAGCTCAGGAAGGCCCTTCCGACAGGAATACAGAAGAAAGTTGGCAGCCATTGTACTCGGCCAGCCTTACGGTGATGTTGGGGTCATAGTCGATGCTGTTGATGCCTTGACTAGATTCGCAGTATGCAGTCTCAAGGAGGATAAGTTTGGAAACGTTCAGAGAGATGTCAAGCTGATCATCCGCACGTTTACGACCACTGTCACGAAGCTTGAGGGCTTCAAGAAGAGTATCGGTGTTCACTGGACTGATATTGAGAAGAAGCAGGAGAGTCCGGAAACTGATACTATATTGGTTGCGTTGAAGAGTGGACTCAACCAGCTCGTTGAGGCCTTTGGAGATTATAGTGAGGACTTGAGACTAAGTCAGAGTGAGATGAGAATGGCGCGGGAAGCAGCAACTCCTGCACCGGCCTCTGCGCCTGGGAGACCAGAAATGGAACAGAGGAAGTAGATAGATGCTCTTAAGAAATGAAAAAGACCATGTCATTTTCTAAGTCTGGCAGCCCATTGGAGAAAGGTTCCAGGGCCCGATCAAATTTTCACACAAGAAACTTCAAGTCTGGAAGCAATTCGTAACCCATACCTCACTCGCTTTCACAGCTATGACTGAAGCTATCAAAAACGGCGAATGGTCTTTCACGGCATTGCCAGGAGTTACCGAAGTGCAGCGATCACGGCGAACCCATGCGTCAGAGGGGCCGAACATCCTTGGTGACGAAATAGCGGGGCATTCTTGGTGATTTGCCGAGATTCTCCCGGACCCTTCAATACTTATTGACCTCGAGCTCTTCTCCAACATCATACGATGTAAACTTTGCCCTTCCTTCTTGCCTCACGGCTCGTCTTTTGGCTTGGCCGTGCTGCAATCGAGCCTCCGCAGTTGAGCATCCTCAGTATGGCATCTTCCGCAGCTCTCACAGCTTCAGCAGCACTGAAGTCCCGCGTTGCACGACCCTCGTTGCTTAAGAAGCTTGCCCGTCCTGAGGATTTGATCCCATTGTTTCCGAATGGGGCCTATATTGGCTGGAGTGGTTTCACAGGCGTTGGGTATCCAAAGTACGCATTTAAATTCATTAATTCGCGTTCAACTGAGTGCTCACCGGATCCTTCGGACTCTTTAGTACTTGGAGGAAGATGCTAATGATTGTTCAACAGGAAGATCCCAACCATGCTCGCAGATCATGTCAAAAAGAATAACTTGCAGGGCAAACTCAAATATTCTCTATTTGTGGGTGCAAGTTCCGGGGCGGATACGGAGAATATTTTTGCAGAATTAAATATGATTGAGAGGAGGGCACCGCACCAAGTGGGGAAGGCTATCGCGAAGGGAATCAACAATGGGAATATCAAATTTTTTGATAAACATTTGTCTATGTTTCCAGTTGATCTGGTTTACGTGAGTAATTCACGATATGGAATAGACCCTGCAAAGCTTATCCATGATCAGGGTTTCTACACCAAGGATCGGCCAACCAAAAAACTAGATGTCGTGGTTGTGGAGGCTTCAGCTATTACAGAGGATGGAGGAATAATTCCAGGTGCATCTGTCGGAGCCTCACCAGAGTTGATACAGATGGCAGACAAGGTTGGCTTTGGTACCTTTTTCTGGCCTTCAACTGAATGCTGATAGTAGCTTCCTAGATCATTGTAGAAGTCAACACCGCAATTCCTGACATGAGAGGTCTGCACGATATTACGATGACACAGCTTCCTCCACATCGAAAACCATATCTGATTATGGCCCCTGAAGACCGTATTGGCACAACTTACATTCCAGTTGATAGCGAGAAAATTGTAGCAATTGTTGAATCTGATTACCAAGACCAGACAACAGCCAATTCTCCAGCAGATGCAACCTCTCGAGCTATTGCTCGGCACTTGATTGAATTCCTGGAGCATGAAGTCAGTCACGATCGTTTGCCAAAGAATCTCCTCCCTCTTCAATCTGGAATTGGAAATATTGCAAATGCTGTTATTGGTGGTCTTGCAGAATCGAAATTTGAGCATCTGAAAGTGTGGACTGAGGTAGTTTCGGTTCTCGAGTTCAAACCCCTGGTGCTTTTACTAAAA
The DNA here is from genome assembly GCA_021399465.1 of Hyaloscypha sp. PMI_1271. NCBI lineage: Eukaryota > Fungi > Ascomycota > Leotiomycetes > Helotiales > Hyaloscyphaceae > Hyaloscypha > Hyaloscypha sp. PMI_1271. The sequence goes on from JAJTUS010000056.1 coordinate 204,202, forward strand.
GCTTGTAGGTTTTGCAAGATACTTTCTTAGATCTATTCGACTCTGGCCGTCTCGACTTCGCAACTGCAACCTCTATCCGTTTCTCGCCGGACGGATTCAAGCGTTTCTACGATGGATGGGAGCAATATCACAACAAGCTCCTGCTCAGGTCCCAGCAAGTTTCCAACTCACCAGAAATCATTCGGAGACTAGGCGTTATTGGAATGAACACTCCCGTAGAAGTCGATATCTACGCCCACGCAAACAGCACTTGCGTGATGGGATCCCGCATGCTGAACGGTATTGGTGGCTCCGCTGATTTCCTTCGATCTGCGAAGTACAGTATTATGCACACACCTTCCACGCGACCATCGAAAACGGATCCTCATGGGGTGAGTTGTATCGTCCCCATGTGCACACACGTCGATCAAACGGAACACGACCTTGATGTGATCGTTACGGAACAGGGCCTTGCGGATGTCAGAGGATTGAGTCCAAAGGAGAGAGCTAAGGTGATCATCGCAAAGTGTGCGCATCCAGAGTATCGCCCTATCTTGGAAGACTATTTCAACAAAGCTGAGTTTGAGTGCATGAAGAGGGGTTGGGGACACGAACCGCATTTGCTATGGAATAGCTTTGATATGCATAAAGCTTTTGATCTAGAGGGCAGCATGAAAAAAATCAAGACCTGGGGTTAAGAGCACTAGAAAATTGGATCTGTATTGGTCATGGTAATCTTACTATGATATACGAGTATAAGGAGTCGGGATGTATATTTCCAAATCATTTACGTGTAGAAAACATTTGTGAAAAGAGAATTGTTGCGAACTATCGAGTTGGGCGGATAGGTTGTGATAATTCACCTTCTTAGATAGTGTGCCCACGTGAAGAAAAGCTCCTCATTGATGCCAAATTCTTCCAACGGCCACCCTCTCTGAACTCCTCCATAACACACGCATGTTGTGTACGCCGCGTCTCGATATCAAATCTCGACATCCAGTTTGACCAGATTCTGTTTTCTTCGAGTTGTCGGGTCCATCGCTGGCTATGGGCGCGTTTGTTTACTTTCCAGATTTGAAGGTGACCACGATTTGGCGATGAATATTTGACTGCAGAGAGCTAGCCACGGTTTCTTATTTTTCAAGACACTGCAGTGATTCGCGACACATCTTTCCTCATTCGGTACGTACAAGACAGTCACGATAGATCCGCCAGAGTTGCCTTGCTTGGGTACCCAAGGAGTTTTCTTCCAACGGATGGTTGAAAATGAGCCACACATGTGGGGGTTGAAGAGATTCTATAGAAAGAATCTCTACCCGTCTATTGGACCTCCGCTCACGCTTGATATTTAGGCTTTTCTTTCTCGAGGAGCTTCGTCTCGCGGATTACCTTCAAACAGGAAAGATACACCCATATCAGACAGTGAAAGTGACGACAGAACGACAAGAGGATTCAATGTTTATGACGAACATGTCATTCTTCGGAGACGAAGTCATGAAGATGGAGCCAACAGAGAAGCCGATACCCACGGCAACATCGACTTTCTTGGAAGAATGGAAGGAAGTCGAGAGTGGGCACTACGAATACATACTGGACGATGAACCTACTCCGAAGCCACGAGTTGTCTTTCCTGCTATCACAAAAGGCATTATCAACACTTGTACCGTCCAGCAGCTGCAAGAAAATCTCGAAAAGGCAGAGATAGAGTTGAAGAGGTTGAAGGAAAATGTAGTTCGAGACGAGACAGAACTACAGCAGAGACTTCAGGCCCAGATGGAGGAGACGCTGCAGACCATGTCAGAAAACATGAAGGATCAGCTGAATCAGAAGCTGGCGGTAGCGAAAGAAGCATTGCAGAAAGAAAGATTGAGAGACCTTTCCTCCCGCCAAATTACAGAATTCTTGGGAAACCCCACCGTCGTGGTTAAAATGAAGGAGAGTTTGGCTGCTGTCAAGGCGGAAGAGGCGGCGAAGCTGGATGCTCAGTTTCAATTCAGAGTGGAGGCAGCGAAGAGGCAGCTATCCGACGATGAGATACAAGAGCTGCTCAAGTGGAATCCGAGCGCAATCGCTATCTTCAATGCAAAGTTAGCGAAACAGGTTGAAGAGGCGAAGAAACTGCTTTCTGATACTGAAATTCGGGAAATGTTCATCTCGAATCCTACAGCCAAGGCGATCTTCAGAGAAACCCTGGTGAAGCAGGTTGAGGCAGCGAAGAGCCAGCTTTCTCAGGCTGAGATTAGAGAAATGCTCAAATCGAATCCTATTGCGGTCGCTGTCTTCAAAATCCATCTGAACAAGCAACTTAACGATGAGAAAGCAAAGATCGTGGCCGCTGTCAGAGCTGAATTTGAGGGAAAGGAATTTTCAGTCAAAGAAGAATCGAATGCAGAAAAAGCAAATGCGGACGTCTCGGGAGAAGATCAGACAGGCCTAAGACTCGGCAAGATGGAAGATCAACTGAAGAGAGCAAACGCTAAGCTGAGTATTGTGGAGAAGGCGGCTGAGGCGCGCCCCAGCACCACAGTCAAGGCTATCTGGCGCGAAGTGGAACAATTGAGGCCTGCAGTATCTTCTAATAGCCAGATCAGCTTCGGCGCTGGAATCAGTCGGCTGACGACGCCATTTCGGTACCCAATTACAGCACTAGGGTCATCAACAAAAGCAACTTCTCCAGTGATCTTTGGACAGACTTCGAAGCCCCGGGGTCCTCTGGAGGTGTTATCAAATGCTTTCCCAAGATCTGATATCCAACCTCAGGTATCTCCAAAGACTGAAGTGCAATCTGGCGGCAACCCAAAAGTCAAGAGCTTGATGTCATCGGGGTTTAAGAGACTTCGAGAGTCTGGCGATGTTGGCGGCAGTGAGGAGGGAACTAAGAAGTTTTGCAAGGAGATCAAGGAATAGGGACGAAGAGGCATTCATATGCATATGTCAGCGATGAATCTCGTTGTACACATACTTGTATGAATTGCAAAGTGGCTTCTGTTGAATTGTAGTAGGATCGTTGCTCGAGTAAAAGATGCTTGATCTGATGGGAATCCCGCAAACATCGGAAAGGGCATTTGAACCTGAACTGGTGAGGACAGTTCTCCAAAATTGTATGAGGGAGCTGCTCTAGCAAGCCAGTTGAATCAAGTCTTTACGCAAGAGATTTCAGATTTTGCCGCCGACCGTGTGCCATTATCTGCTTTTCCATCCCTGGATCCTCGTCTAGCTGTTCGTTGTCTTTCGGGGAACAATGTTTTGTGCGTATGAACAGAGCCGAAGAAATTCGGGATCCGATATAACCCAAGTAGTCGAGTAGAATGATTGTTCTGCCTGGTGCGCTTGGTTTCTAGTGACTCAGCACGTCCCCCTTTTCACAATTGCCGAGAGATTTTCGCCAAAGGCTGTGGCTTGTGGCGATGCCCAAGCGAGGCCTCCCTGTGCAGATCTCTGTTCCTAAATTGACGACACAACAGTAATCGAGCTCACAGCACGTCCGGTCTCTCTCATCAAGCCATGCCATACAGGAGCCCCCTGGCCATCAACAGAAGCGCGTAACAGTCTTGACTACTGGACGATGAAAGAAGCCTGCCCCCATAAGATGGGGGTTTCGACCAAGGGGCAGGCAGGCCGAAAACAAAGCACAGTATCCTTGCTTTCCCACCCGAGGAATGTCGTTCATCTGAGAAAGCACTGCGGTCCCAAAATGCACCGTGCAGTCGTGCTAAATGGTAAAGGCCACTTTTTGGCCCCGCGCGTTCTGTGGGGGGTGATCAGAGGTTGCGAATTGATGTGATGGACATGCGTGCGACTGATGCTTCTTCCTCGTTTCGAGTTGACGATCTGTCTAGCCAGACTTGCTCCCTTTCCGTTGGCCCATGGCGGGGAGTCAAGTGCCCCTCTGATCGCTCCTGCCAACAACGTTTGTCAACGCTAGGCTGGCGCCCAGTTTTCTCTCGCGACGATGGCCTTCTCAAGTCTCCTTGAAACAGCAATCGTATCTTCTCCTTCTTAATTGAACCAACCTCTCCTGTCTGACGTTTCAGCACCTGTTATATTATCATTTCGTCCTTCTGCAGATTGCCAAGAGGATGCAAACACAACCTTAGTCGCGAACTCGGACGGGATCTAGCTCCCTACGAGGGATCCTCACTGTCTCTGCCAAAGGCTCCCGTTCCTGTTGCCGACCTGGCGAGTTTGGTAGGTCCGATAGCGTCTCTTACCGTCATACCGCCACCCCCAAAGCAGAACCGGCTGCTGTGGTGAGCTCAACAGCCCGCCTACGATCACGAACCACATCCTATACCCCCAGCCTTCGCTCGACATACATCACTCCCTGCTGAGGCTTGAAGCCTTCTTTTGCCGATTGGACAGGGGGAGGATCCCGGTCCGGTGTAGACTCAGATTCCTGGCCCCACGCCTCTGAGGCTTGCTACTTTATGTGCCAACTCGCGGACAAGCTGTAGGGCCCTTGAGGACCTCATACTCTGCTCCAATTTGGCGTTCGAATGCCTTCTTCAGCAACTTTCTAAGCGTTGTCTGCCACCACATGCGACTCGTGTCTGTCTCCGGCTCTTGTAAGGTGGCACTCAAACAGCTCGGTACCATGTCAAATTCGACGAACTCGACAACCGGAATATCGATACAAAATATTGCAGACATGCAAGGGAAAATAATTCCGAGGTCGTTCATCCATGGATATGTTGTTCTATCATTATTCGTTAGTTTTATTGGGGCATGGACAGCATTGGAGCTCATCAGCCGAAGGACGGCTATGAGAGGATATTATAACTGGTAAGAGGTGCAAGACACGCTACTAAATTATCTCACATATTTACAGGTTTCTTCTCGCTGGTTCCTCGTTTTCGATAGGCGGAATTGCCATTTGGTCTATGCACTATATTGGGAACCGAGCTATTGTTCTTGGTGATGAGCGACCCCAGTTACAGATCCTCTACAGTGCCGGCTATACAGTGATTTCTTTCGTCATGCCGGTTGCCGTACTTTTCATAGTTTTCGCATCCGTTGGGTCTAACGCTACCATGAACACTACGAGAGTTGTGCTAGGGGGGGCATTGACTGGGTTTGCAGTCTGCGGGATGCATTATCTGGGTCAAGCTGGCATTGCGAATTACGATTGTGTCTACTCAGTTCCCTTTGTGATTGAAGCTATCACAATTGCGGTAGTAGCCAGTATTACAGCACTTTGCGTGTTCTTTCTATTCCGCCTGCCGTGGGATACAAGGTGGTGGAGGAGACCTATTTGTGCTATTGTCCTCGCGGGTGCGGTCTCTGGGATGCATTGGCTTGCTTCGGTTGGGACGCAGTATCGATTGAAAAAGATGGACGCAAGCCCGATGAACAGCATCTCCAGGGCTCTTACAGCTACTATAGTCCTTATTTTGGTTAGTCAACTCAACCTTGTCCATGGGTTTTTCTAACACCCTCAGTCAATATGCTGCTGCATAGTCCTAGTACTCACCATGTTGCTTGCGCAATGGCGCCTGGCAAAATTGGCAAAGAGGTCTCAACAAGTCGTGCTTGCTACCGCAATTTTCGACTACGAAGACAGGATACTGGTCACGTCTGAGGGCTATCTGCCAAATAGGAAAATCACGGATGCATGGATTGAGCGGGTTCGTAAAGTTTCATCCTCTGGAGCTCAAGCTAATACCATGGCAGTCCCTCGACGATACGTTTAGCGTCTCTCATCCCGTCTTCCTTTGGATGTTCAGAATAACCCGTAACTGGGACGGCGTTGCGAAGCTGCTTCCTGGCATGCGCAACCATGTTCATAGTGCTGGCCTGAAACGCCGCCTGGGATCCAAGTTTGAGGGCAATCTCGTGAACGACCATGGTACGCCAATTGAAGACTACTCCTTAATATTTCGCGAACTGTTCTGCGTTGCGGCCGATGATCTCGCGCATGATCTTCATGAGCCACTCAACAAAATGGGTATTCTCTATGATGAAATCACCATCACCGGTGAACAGGCAATGAAGGAAAAGAAGAAAGACCCGCGTTCTGATCTCGACATTGAAGGTTTATCTGGCGGCAATGGGAAACTACTCTTCCTCCTCAGAACCGTCAACAGACGCGATGCCGAACATCTGCAGACTGCTGGATATTGTTTCGCCGAACCTTCAAACGTGATCCCCCATTTGGCTACGACATTGAAAGTGGGTCCAAAGCTACTCTCTCAGCGATTTGAGATCATGTGTGAGTATGTGAAAGAGGAACGCATGTCTAATCCAGGTGTGCACCTGGCCATCTTCGCTATTCGCGCTTCTCTCGGTGCCGGCCGCCATGGCTTTGATGTGCTTGCTCGGAAGGATGCTAAAAACCAGCTGCCGACTATGCAATTCCCCTTTGACGACCTCAACGATTTTCAGCTCGAATACTTGAAAACTATGGATTCTATGACCATGGCAGCGATCATGAAGAAACTGGTCGAAGCCTTGCGGCGTAGTCCCTCCGAGAAAGAAAAACACTTCGCAAAGCAACTTTTCGATACTATCGAGGCAATCAAGGAGGAGAGTCAGGATCCTATCTTTGACGATGCCAAGCTGATTGCGGATCCAATACGTGCACCTTGTCGAGGAGTTTCCGAAGACTCACCTCCCGGCGTTGCTACGTTCATCACATTTCGAATCGTTGTACCGATCCATAGCCGAGCACCCGGCCGAAAACTGATGTATATTCCATTGAATTTCTTCAAAATGCAACAGCAGCTCCACAAAAATGCCGCCGCTCATGACGTCTTCGCACGAGAAGTGCATCGAGAATTTGCAAACGTGCTAGAACTTGAAGATCTTGACGCGAAGGTCGGTCCCGCGTTTGCTTCTGATCCGTTTAACAATGGGCAAACAAACAAAATTGAGGGAGAAAAGACTGGCGACAGGAGGTCTACTGCGACTTCGCAGCGTCGTCCTTCCCGGGCCAGGGTTGAGAAATCATCAGAGGCAAACCTTGTGGACGCGAATTCGCACGATGATGAGCCCACCTTGGGCATTGTTAACTATGCAGGAGGAGCTGGAGGTAAGAAAATCAGCTCAACCAGCCCACGAACATCCAGAAACCAGGGAGAGCGGGGTGCTGGCTTCGAGCTTGGCCAAGGTGGACCAAAGACACGAAATGGCGTTGTTGAGAAGAAGCCGAAGGAAGAGGATACCCAAACCTACATTGACGAGATGTTCACCATTACCATTTCGAAACGTTAAATGTGGATAGGAGAGCACAGGATTGATTCTTTGTGTTTGGATAGATTGGAATACGTAGAACAGGTATGACTTGCTCATGCATAGAAATGGGCTACGCCACGTATTTTCGTCTGGACGAGGCGAGGTAGGGCGACCTGTCCATACCTCAAAATCCTCGATGAACATGAAATGCTCAAACCTCTGTATGAAGTCATTCAAGTGAAGACAATCTAAGTGAGATTGCTGAATTATGAAGGCTGGGAACCGTAGCGAGTACGGCCGTGCGGATTTGGGCTCCAACGGTCTCTAATGAAGGTTTCGGCCATAAGCTACCTACTCTGGGGTATCCATTGGGGGTCTATCTTTCCCACAAACGCAAGATTCAGTCAGACTCTTTCACACACCACGACGACTCGTTACACCAGCTTATGTATGCCATATATAATGTAATTAAACCGGCAAACGACGCCTAGCTAAGATCTAGGGATATTCTTAAGAGAAATTTAATAAAAAGCGAGCCCCATGTGTCCGTGTGATAACAACGCCAGTAGGTCCGGCGCCATGCCTTCGTCGCCGCTCTCATCTGACTCGAGACTCGGGAGACTCTCGCTCTCAAGTCAAACCTCGTCGTTTGTTAATCGGGACCCCAATGAGCACCAAGTCATGCACACCAGTATGTAGCCCCATGACTCGCTCACAAACCATCCTCTCCTCCTCCATCCCCTCTTACAATAGTAGTGCAGCCAAATCTCTTGGCACGGGAATCTCCTCGAGCATTTGGTGAACTTTGTAAATGGGCGAAGAATGTTCTTGTCAGTCCATAACCTGAGATAATTTTTCCCCTCTCAAGCTGCGGCGGCGATCGCGAGGGCGTTGCGAGAGTGGATGTGTTCTCCGGCGTGGCATAATAGCATGGGCAGATTTGGCCTGTCTGCTTGCTCGGCGGCTGGGTTTTGGGGGCTTTGGCGGGGCTTTGTGACAAGTAAGCTGTTGTTGACGAAGACGCACCAGTGCCAAAGGCTTTGGGTGTATCGGTCCAAGAGCTCGTAGTACCTTGGTAAGCGGTGGTGGCGGATGTCCTCAATGCGTTCTATCATTGGTCTGCGGATGTGTGCTGATGGTTGCTGAATGGCGATATCTCCTGTGGCCTATGGGATGCGTTAGCGACCGTTGACAATGTCCTTCGAGAGGGCGGGCGGGTGCGGGAGCGCCCCCCGGGGGGGGACGATGATCCATACTTTCAATTCTCGCCGACTGGGTAGAATTCCACGGAGACAAATGGCATTTGCGGCGTCGACACATTGTTCAAGTTGATTGGAGCAACGACTGGTAGTATAGGCAGTTTTCTTTCAGCGGAGTAGGTCACCGCATGGCAGGATTGTGGATTGGCTGGTTGGGCAGCTGTCGTTGCTGTTGGTGTGACTGTGGAACTTAATTGATATTCCCACTATCTATAGCCTGTGGCTCGAAAGCTTTCCCTCAGTTGAGAGGTCCGAAGGTGTAGGGTTGAATTTCCATTTTCTTGGTGCCGAACACGGGGCCATCGTCTCGCACCGCTTCTAAAGTAATGCACTAGAACGTCCATAGGAATGTCTTCTTCAACAGGTCGTCGTGCCAGGCCGAACGATGGCAAAGCATGGGCATATTGTGGGCGCTGCCAATATGTAGTGGCGCTCTCTGGTCTGGTAGTTGATTGAACATGGCGACTGACGGTCGGTGCAGAAGGCGGGTGTGAGGGGGCTCTACGGCCTGGTCTCGACGATAGTAAGCCGTCTTCTTGAGATTCCTCGGGACGTTCTGAAAAGCGTGACAATTCAGCAAAAGCCCCTGCACTTGGCAACTGGGACTCAGGTTGTGCTCCAGGCTCTCTCCGCATCCATGCTAAAGCATTGCCAGTGTTGCTGGTTTGGTTGTGCTGCACCTCAGATCGAGCTTGAGGGAGCAACCTCTCTACCTCCTCATGAAGGGAATTCCGTCGAGCGGTTTGCAATCTTGAAGCGGAAATGCTTGCTTCAGCTTCAGCGATTGTTCGTGCTATTTCCTCAGGGGAAAAGAATTGCGGTCGACCCATGGTATGTTTTTCTTGAATATGAACGAAGATCGAAGAATGGAAGAATGCGGTGGATGATGAAAATGACAAGAAAGTCTTCTCTTTGCAAATTTGCAAAAGGCTATGAAAAGCAGTTCATATAGAAATGATCCAATGGCCTACCACTGGACTCCCAAAATCGGGACCCAATGCTCAAGCGGGCTGGTGAGAACTTTCTCTAGTCATTTTCCCACCCCGGATTCGAGGACCCTTCGTTGAGTCACCACAGCGGTCCCTCCCGCATGAGAAGAACCGTGGTGCTCTGAAGTCTAAAGAAAAAGATGCATGGGCGTCGTCGGGTCGTCCCTCTTTCTAAATACAAGCATGGGTCCGTGCACGCGATCTCGGCCAATCTTATCAGGACCAGGACCCCGATCAAAAAAGAAATCTGCCCCTCCACCACATCAACAAATTCGCTATTCCCTCCCTCATCGGCGTGTATCCAGCAAACTAGCAGGTTCGTCGCACGACCAACTAACATGGCTTCTCCCACGCATCTGCGCATCCTCCCACTCGCTGAATTTAAGCCCGCGGCTGCTTCGAGAGCTTGGGTCTCGATCCCGAATCCCAATGGTTTGCCCCTCATTGCAACCGCCACCTCCGATAAGACGGTGCGCGTGTACTCCTTGCGGAATTTTGCTCTACACTCGACGCTAGAGGGGGGCCATTTGCGGTCCGTACGATCGGTGGCGTGGAAACCTACAGTCAAGAATACGGGGACGTTGTGTCTTGCGACAGGGAGTTTCGACGCGACGATGGGCATTTGGAGGCGGCGGGAAGACAGATTTGCAGATGTCGAGGAAAAGGCAATACATACTGAAAACAAAGACGACGACGATCCTCCTGAAGTTGAGATCATGAGCGATGGGGCAGCCAAGCCGGCGCCGAGGATACAGAACGATGATTCGGACAATGATGATGATTGGGAATTTGCACTTGTGCTGGAGGGTCATGATTCGGAGGTCAAGAACGTTGCGTACTCGCCCTCGGGGCAATGGCTAGCGAGTTGCTCGAGGGACAAGAGTATATGGATCTGGGAAGAGATCGGGGATGAGGGTGATGATGAGTTCGAGACTATTGCAGTGCTGCAGGAGCACACAGCAGATGTAAAGTGCGTTTCTTGGCGCAGGGATGATGGTAATGGAGAGGTTCTGGCGAGCGGATCTTACGATGATACGATACGATTTTTCAAGGGCGATGACGAGGGAGAATGGAGCTGCATTGCTTTACTAGAAGGCCATGAAGGCACTGTTTGGAGCTTGGATTGGGAGCCGGAAGTCAGCCAGAAGATGTTTCATTCGGAACCGGAAAAATCCGAGTCTACTTCGACAGAAAAAGACTACAGCCCGGGAATACCTCGCCTGATATCTTCTTCAGCGGACTGTACAATCCGAGTCTGGACCAAAGTACCTCCGCCTCCTCAGCCAAACAAACCTTCTTATTTCAACCCAGGAATCCCTTCAACGATGCGACCTCCGCCTTCCAACGAGACGTGGGAATGTACAGCCACGCTACCGAAAGCACATGACTTGCCAATCTACTCTACGAGCTGGAGCAAGAAGAGCGGCCGAGTAGCATCAACAGGAGGCGACGGAAAGATAGTCATCTACGAAGAAACAACCAAAGGCAGGACGAGGGTAGGCGGAGAGATCGAGCGGGAGTGGGTCATCGTGGGGATTCTAGCAGGCGGCCATGGACCTTATGAAATAAATCATGTCACATGGTGCACGAGATTTGATTCCGCGAAGGCAGAGGATGGAGAAGAGGAGATGATCGTAACAACAGGCGATGATGGCGTTGTGCGGGCATGGGCTATTGAAGCCCTGAAGCAAGAGCCCACCGTTCCATTTACGGAAGGAGGTTCTGCATCATGAGTGAGATTGGATGAGTCTAGCAGGGATGATTGTAAGACATTTCAAGCATAGCGACCGGCGCTTTCATGGCATCAGATTCGGAGGCATTTAGATAGGAAAATTCAGCAATGGGTCTATAAAGGAGAACACATATAAACGCCTTCCTCGCATAGTCGCGGTAAATGTATTTCCTCCCAACAAGCATCCCTTGCAACGAAGGGTAATTCGGTCAAATAACCTTGTGGTGGCTACAACTGATCCGCCGAAAGCTTGTTGGCAAGACATTTTGTTGCATTTCGCTGCTCGGGTGGCTGCTTTCTGAGGTAACTAGGGGAACGACTCTCCCCTAGTACCCTGGCCGAAATGGACACAACCCAGCAAGCCCAACAGGTTGATATTACACTTGGCACCGAGCCAACTACGCCTCACTGCCACATCACACGTTGCAAAACATATGCAGGAACGAGAGCTTAGCAGGCACTTAGTATTATTCTTGAGGGTATCTATCCGACGCATGATCAAGCCGCCACATATCCACAGCCACACGCACACACATGTAATGCACCTTCAAACCCATCACGCTTTAGAATTCCATCACGATCATCCCAACGCCGACCGATGTTTATAATAAGACCTTTCCTCTGCCCCAAGTCTCTCGTTCCAAAGAACGAAGTTTTCGAATCTCGAGTCCCCCCGAGCGCCAAACAAGCAGAATCAACAAATAAAGCAGACGTCCTCTCCATTTTCCCCTTTTGGATGGTTGATGCATGCTCCCCTTCGCCCGAATCCCGTTTCGTAAAATGAATTCTTGTGAAATCCAAACATACCCGTCCCGAGACACAATATGTACGAACGAATAGGTGGTGATTGTCCAAAAAAGTCTCTTTGTGAAGGTATCCCGACGCCAGCAATGCCAAAAAAAAGAAACGCTCAAGCAGAAGTAGTCGGACAATCATTTTGGGAACAACTAGCTCCGGACATGGAAACATCTTCTACCGATGCTTTCCGTGAGCTCGACAGGTTCAAAACCCTGTAAAGCAAACTCTTTCTCTTCCTATCTGGCACTTGGAACTGATAATCTTGCACGCCTCCTCGACCTCGAGGTCCAACCATCCGCCCGCCCTGCGGTATTCTATGAACATAGCCCCAGTTGCCCGATTCGAGGCTGACTTTGCGGTCCAGCTCTTCTTCCCAGCCATAAATGTCTGAAGAGGTAGCCGTCGAGGCAGACTGAATGCTTCCTGTGGAGGACATCGTGCTTACTGCGGAACTTGCCACGCTGGTGTCGAGTGTCAACGCTGCATGACTGTATTGACTATATCGATCATCCATGAGAGTGCTGGGCGCAGTTGTGGCCGTTGAAAGGCTGGCTCGAGATTCGTGGGCAATAGGATGGGCGGAAATCCATACTCCGTTGTCCGTCTCGAAATCGAAATCCATAGCAGTGCTTTCCAGAGACGTATCAACGATGCTCTTGTCATCCCCAGTTACTGAACCTGGAGTAGACACTGGGGGCACCGTAGGCACCGTGGGTGTCGGTACCTCTGGGGTTTCTTCGTCCTCTGGCACTTTTGCAGGAATGTAGAATGGCTGGGGGCCTGCTACCTGCATCCTCTTCGCGGGGAACTTCGCGCTATCGATTTCGCTATTTGTGGCTCTGTTTCCGACAGAGGATATTCCTTTTGCGGCCACGCCATCCTTCATGACACCTTCTTCTATTTTCCCCAATTTCGTTCTCTCAAATTTCAAGAGTTCTTCGTCGCTCCCATGATAGAGACGTTGTGCTGTGGCTGACATCGGTAGGAATGGCCGACGTCCGGTGATTTCGACAGGTGATCCAGGATGGGCTTCTAAAACAGGTGATCCCCCTTTATCACTATCACTAAGCCTCAAACTGGTTCCACCGTGCACAAAAGCAGTCTTCTTGCGATCTTGTCGATGGCTTGAATATCCTGCGACAGGATGTTCCATAGGAGCTATAACTGGAATGGGGATAATAGAAAAAATGTCATTCGGTGACGACGTGACCTGTCGCCCTCATAAATTAGGTTCCGCACTTCCTTCCCGACTCATAGGATGCTGCAAACTGTTGGTGCTAGATCCTGAGCCATGGCCTGATCGACCCTTCTTCCATCGCAACTTATCGCCCATCTTCTTCCAACCACTGTGGCTAGCTTGCGGGCTCGTTCCAGGTGAGACGTCCGCAAATCCTGCGTTTGAGGTGGGAGGCGTGTTGGGAGGCGTCATGGGCTCCAGCGCAGAGCCGGAGGGGGATGGAGAATCGGTACTGTCGTCTGTCATACTCTCTACTCCCTCACCTGACGATGTTCCAGAAGACCCAGAGATATTTGCCGAGAGGCGCGACAGCCCTAGAGCGCTGGTGATGTTGGATTGAAGAGATAGTCGAGTTGAAGGGCCGCTGTAAGATTGGGAAAGAGCATCGACCCCCGTCCCGCTCGAAGGAGGGCTTCCATCTCGCTGACGCCGTAGCTTTGCTGGGGACATTGACCTTTCGTCCAATGAGCCACTCAGATACGTATCTGGCATAGATTCATTCGAAGTCCAAGGGCTGCTGACGGTTTCCGTGCCACGTGATGGAGCGACGGAGTTGAGGAAAGGGACAAGCACTGATTCGTCCATCAACTCGTAAACGATCTTAACTGCGGGCTCAAGCGCGATAGGATCTGGGGGCAGGTCGGCGCAAGGTAGTGATAACAGGTGGTCCCGGATATCTGAAGGTAAGTTCACTTCTCGAGGTGCGTTCGGGGTGACGTAGTTATCTAGCAATTTCTGCCATAAATTTCGGACGTTTCCAAAGTCCGGTGTCTGGGGAGACAAGGGAGTGATGGGATCTTTTTGTACCATGTCTCGGTATTGCTTGGTGTATCTGTTGGCCTCTATCGTGAATTCCAGTGTCTCCAAACAATGATTCTGTGAAAGGTAGGCCGTGAAGGCACTGATCGTCCATGGGGGTGGTGCTGTGTTTGACAACACCTCTTGTAAAGTTGGCCGTCGGGGGCAGTACGGCCCGATGGGTATCGATAGACTCAAAGGCCTCGATGACGAGAAATCTCCTGAAGACATGAAGCCTTCGTCGTCCGCGTCCCAGTCCGAGAGGACGGATGAGCAACGTGGTGATGTTTCTCTCGATGATATGTGTACGTGCAACGAGGGCGGTTTTCGAATTTTCGACCTTCGCATTGCTCTTCGTAGGTATTTCATGGGGCACACTGGCAGTGCGTCCTCTTCTTCCTCCGCCTGAAACGGATTGTTGAGTCCTTCAAAATACAAGTCTCGTGGGAGTGCGTCTGAAGCCCGTCGTCAAGAGAAAGGAACCAATTATTATCGTGTCGAGAGCATTCGAAAGACCGGCTACTTGTACAGGGAAATCGTCAAGAAGAAATCTCGCTGTTTGCTCCCGAGCAATGTCGTCCTTTAAACCCACTTGTAAACGCGCGAAGTGACAAAGAAGGTCGTAACGTCGTTATATGCAGGTATCCGTTCTATGCCGAGTCGCCAGGCCAAAGCTCCAATGATCCTGATGTGTGGCCGAACACAAACGGGTATCGACAGGTCTTGATGTCGGCTGAATTTCTTCTGGAACTGACGCCTGCGAGCGAGGGAATCTGCGATCAAGTCAAGGAAAGTCGCCGTGCATTGGCGAGACAGAGCGATTCAGTAGCCCATTCAATCTCTTGGAAATTGGGCGGAGTCGATGTGTTACGGTGCAACCTTCTGAATGCAAACCAGGCTGAGGGTCGCAGAGTGGTCCGCCACTGAAACTGGACGCTTTCAAAGAACGACTGAAGTCTGATGACAGAACTTCGGGTATCTCGAAGAAAGGAAAGAAGAATCAATCCAAGGAGAGGTTATCGAACGCACTGGAGAGTCCGCAGGATCGGTGCTCTCGAGTGATGAATTAGAGGGTGCCGTTGTGACGTCGAGTGTGGTGTTACAGCGTGTGGTTCGAGGTGCTGGTGTGAAAGGCAGTGCAGGCTTGGGTGCGGAGTCTAGTCAGTCGTTCAGAGGTGATTGAGGCCAATAGGGATGGGCGGCTCTCGGAAGGTTCGTGGAGGGAGCGGGTGTTCTGTGTATGAATAATCGTGGACAGAGGTTTTGCGTGAGAGGTGGTTGTTCGTCGTCTCGTGAGTGGCTTTTGTGGAGTTCCTTTTTCGAGGACGAAGGAGTTTCGGAGTGGGCGAGTAAACAGCAGGGTATGGGAGCCACACCTGATGATTTACAAGTAGTGTCGTAGTGGTATTATCTCGGGCGCTGGCAGTCGCAGTCGCAGTTGCAGTCGCAGTAGTGGTTGACGACGTGCAGAGTCAGTGGCAAGTACAATAGGAGCAAAGTGGACCTGAGGATTGGCATGATGGACAGAGGTGGAGCGCGCCTTCACGAGTGCAGGCGACGCCCTGCCCAGTTGACACGGCGGACTGGTTTCCTGGACACACAGCGCTGCGCTAGAATATCGAGCACCGCACCCTGACGACACCAGAGCTTGCTTTGCGGCGGCGGCAGAGGCAGCTCAAAGTCGATCTAAGGAGCAACAGCCATCTTCCGTGGTACGTAGCAGTGCAGTCCGCGGAGAGGAAGTTCGGAGGGAGCTGGTGGAGGGGGTTGTAGACGGCACTGGAGACTGGAGCAGTCGAGTGACGGACTGTGTCTGGCAGCGAGGGCACCAGCGAATGATGTGACGGCACTGACGGCAGCATCTGAGACGGAGACGAGCGAACTGCAGAAGAAGCACGCTAGAATGCCGGAGCTGGACTAGCTCGTAGGTGGCTTTCCCTGGCGGCCTTGCCTCTCGAGCTCTCCTCTCCCGTTCGCCCAGCCCACTCCACTCCACTCCACTCCCTTGCCCGCGCCCCGCGCCCCCTGCCCATGGCCCATCCCTGCCCCTTGATGGAAGCAAATCCACTCCTTCGATAGAAGCCTTTGCATCATGGGCGGCGCCTGCCATTGGGCCACCCATTGGGCCACCCAGACTCGCATCCTGAGATTGCCAGTGCTGCTGGTGGCCCATTGGTGCGCCGCCAGCCTGCTACTGCTGCCCCCCCCTGGCGAACACACACTTCACCTCCGTAAAGGCGGCAAGAGATGTGGGGCATGCACAGGGGCTTCCCAGAACCCAGAAGGTCTCACAGCGCGGCCAGGGAATCACGGCCTTACCAGCTCTTGGCACGCCTGTTTTTGCATTTGCGCCCTTCCTCGAGTGCCCCCGGACCAATGTATGGCCGACAATGCTGCACCGACCAGCGGCCAGACGACGTCGACTCGTCGAGAGAGCAAATACAGAAGGAGGCACGGAGGTGAGGCTAGAGGGCCATCAGCACTTGCTGATGAGAGAGAGGACTAGCGAACACCCCGTGCGAAGATTTCCAGAAGACGTGTCTCAGTTACCACCAGGAGGTAAAGTGCAGGAAATGGAATGAATGCTCCCAGCAGCGCTGCCCCCGTCTGTGTGATGAACAGCGCAATATACGGAGTAGTCATGCTCTAGCAGATCAGAAACCCATCAAGAGCCAAAGGCCTCACCTTCATCCACCCCGTCATCTCTGGACATTCCACGGAAGTGGCGTCCTTTGTCTGTTGAAACCTCTCATGGCCATCCGGCTTCAATCTTCCGTGTGATATTGCAATATCGAGATCTGGTGCTGGCTCTCCATACAGCCCCCACCAAGCTATTCGCGTTGAATTGCTGACATGGCACTGACGGCAGACAGCTGATGGATCATGGATGATGATCTCTTCAGACATCAAGGACTATCTTATTATTACTCGCTGAAGATCGTGGTTTAGCACCACCAACCCCTCACCAACGCAGCCCACTTTGCAACATCTGCCGTCGCCACTTGTGTGTTATCAAACCAAGTGCCGAGAGCATCAAAAGCCTCAAGCTGTCCATAGTTCTGGCTCATCCCCAGCTATCGCGGCTGGCGACCTCCGCCTGCTGAGACCACGGCAATCGACGTTTGTGGCATCAAATCGCAGCTTCAATTTTCGGCACCTTTCGTCGATCCTCATGCGCGACATTCATCCAACACTTCTGATTGACCCCTTTTCCTTTCTGTCTCCCCAACTCCATGCGTTGTGTTAGCCGGCGGCCAGCTTGCTGTTCAGAGCTACACCACTGTTGGAAGGTGCTGTTTCCGGATATATCACTGTAGATCAGCCTATGCAGTGGTCAAGCCACCAGGTCGTGACCCTAGAAAGGGAGGAGGCTCTCTGATTTTCCTCACCATCGTGCTGACTGCAGCACTGTGCAGCTCGCGAGCTATACAAACCCCGGAGTTGATTATAAAACCGCTGACAGGCCCATCATCCATCAGGACTCAGGAGAGCGCGAAGCTTATTTTCTCAAGGTTCCACGGTTGCTGCTACTGTATTATGACCCCTCCACACCCCAGCAATTAATCCGAAACTTACGAGATCTTCCCAACCACAGGGCGAGAAGGATATCTCTCACTTGGGGGGCCGAGAACTTGGCATCCATAAGAGTCTGACCCAGAGATTCAGCTGTACCTGCAACAGCAACTACTGTGATGCTGACAGGATCGTGCTTCGTTGGATCCCCCTTTCTTGGTTCAACTTTTTGGATGCCGTGTGTGCCGCCGCCCTTGTCCCCTTTCCCATCCGACAGGTCACGAGGGGGGCCACACGAAGCGACAAGCATTGGCTGTCGGGCAATTTTCCCAGGGGCTTGCATCGGTCGCGCGAATGAGGAACTCGACAATCGTGATATCCCCGGCCGAGGTTGTGTCAGGCCGCCAGGCCATGTCCTAGCACGTAAGATGAGAGACACTCTGATAAGGGTTTCGGAAGCAAAATGGTCGATCTGAGCCTTCGATTTTGTGACTTTGTGACTTTCCGAAGTAATCATGAAGTGAGGGACGCGTAGAGCGTAGAGTGTAGAGCGTTGAAACGTCATAGACTGACTGGCAGAAAAGCTTCTCCCGCGCGCGTGAGCAGGTTGTCGATTAGTGAATTCTCTCTCATGTTTCTCTGTGCCTCCCGGAGCTCACGGAGGACAACTCCACCCCACCATGGTTCTGGGCCTTCGATGGGTGCTGCTTTGCGCGCGGCTCCCCTCAGTCTCAGTCAGACGTTTCGAATCTGTGCATCCTCTCTCGGGCAACGAGATCAGCGGTGGCGACTCGCGAGAGGGCAAACTCAAGGCTCACTCAAGCCTGCTAGAACGACGCGGCGAACCTCGTGAGTCGTGAGCAGCCAGGGAGGCGTCAAAGAACATTCCATCCAATATTCCAGAAATCCGCAAATGCTTCCACGGTGCCCCAAAAGGCCCAACCTTACCTCATCCTGCTTCACCGCCAGCGTGTCATCCAAATTGGGTGACATGGGGTGGTGGCAAAAGTGGCATGACTTTTGGGCTCCACAAGCCAGGGGTGCCGTTCCCGTCCAAGCACGCAAGGCCGGTCAGCCATCGACCCACACTGACCCACACCCGCTCACACCAGGCCCAGGAAGGAATCAGGCTAGAAGCTCGGAAGAAGGTGACCGCCAGCGTGGCGTCCTTCTAGAACATTTCCGTTTCCATAATGGCTGGAAATGGGAAATGCATGGGGGTCTGCATGCAGAGATGCCGAGGGACCCTGACTGACATGGTGCCTCAGCCGTCCGTTTGATCTTGGGGAAGGGAAGGAAGGTTCCATATAGAAACTGTCCGGAACCGCCGCAACGCCCCATCCCATCCCATCCCCTCCCCTCCCATGCCGCGAAACATTTGCCAGGGAGATTGGGAAAACCTCCCATGTCGTAGACTCGTAGCCGCGCAAGGAGGAATCTGCCTCCGCGCCTCACGGCCCACGGGAGATCGCTTCTGCACAGGTGCGGAGTTGGAATAGGAAGGAGCTTTTGCTACAGTAAATTGCTGCCCATGGGCGTGACATGACACATAGCGATTTGCACCGTCGCACGGCGCTTCCACCTAAGCCGCTATCATCAGTGCCAATCAAGAATCCAAGTACGTAAAGCGCGACGTGTCTCGGGTAGTGCACGTTAGGTCCTTGTTAGTCGGAGTTGTCAGGTACGGGCGGGGTTGACTGATGCAAAGTCTCAAGCGGGAGCGCCGTCGTGAAAGTTCACGACGGCACCAAGCGAAGTTCATTTCTCCGGAACAAACGTCGGCCCACCCGTTGAGACCTCACCTGAGTCAACGAGCCGATGGAAAGCGTATGTGATACTGGTTATTAAACAGAAGTTTCTTCCGAGGCAAAAAAGTGCAAGTCATTTTTCAGGCGCTATCTTTGAACTTTCGGAAATTCAGGTCCACTCTCTCCAGTTTCACGCCTCTTTGTCAATGGCATTACGTCAGATGATCGCAGCTGAACCCCTTTTCGAACCTTCACAAAGGGGTTGTTTGCCGAATGGTCTTCCGCGCTAACAGTTCACTTCCGGAAGCGATATCTGCTGTGGGAGACTTCGTGGTATGAGGCACCGTTGAAACAGTCAACAGTCAACAGCTACGCAGGGACAAAGGTGAAGTTCCTCCAATATCGACCAGATCCGGCTTGGATGTCTGTTGGTAGAGGACTCTCTCCTGGAGGTGGCCTTGAAGGGAAGAGTGGAGACCAGATCGACTCCCGCTTCAAAAGTTGGTTTGGTTGTCAAGTTGTGTCTTGCATCTTTGTATTCCGTTTAAAAGACAGACTCCCATGATAAATTGCAAAATCAGCTGCTGGCATCGTTGGGGAGAGAGGACAGTATCTTATTCGAGATATTCCTACAAGTAACGTTGATGTAAATAATCTAGCTCACCGGAGAGGGGGCCGGTCCCGAGGGTCCAAGGATGGGCCGTGTTGCTTGGGGAGGCCCAGCCCTCTCTAGCATTGGCATCAACGAATGGAATGACGACAGTGGTGAAAGAACTCGAAGCGAACTTTGCGTATAAAAATATTTCCAAGCAGCAGAGTTTGCGCTAAGTTCGACGTGAATGGTAATCATGGGTAATGAGGGTAGACAGGACTTGGAGGAGGAGGTGTCCCAGCCTCAAAATTCCCTGGAACTGATGTAGGAACCTCTTAGTGAGAGGCGAAGGACATGAAAGAGTCCTAGGAGCTAGATGTGGAGGAGGAGGAAATGAAGCAGAGTTAGCGTCATATCTGATCGAGGCGTCTGGAGGGTGTGGGTTCTCTGAGGACTTGCTTTGAGGTATCGCAAGTGGAAGCCTGTGAAGACTTGGGAACTCCATCTCAAAGTGAGGGGAGAACGAAGTCCCTTGCGTGTAGCAGAAGGGTGAAAACCCCTCGTCCTGACGGGGCGCAATGAAGAAGGGGTTGCCGTGGGGTACAGAGCAATGGACAGAAGGTCCTCTTTCGGGGGTTGGAAGGGATGGTTAGTAGAGTTGGTCAATTCAGGAGATGTTAGACTCGGAGCTTGCTTCAGGAGGTGAAGTCGATCAAGGCGGCGTAGAAGTGACTAACATCTGTATAAATAGGAAGGAGCTTAAACCCAGAACGAATTCAAACCGAAATATCGACAGTTGTAGATATACGAGTCATGAATTGGTGTGAAGTGATGGTGCTTCTAGAGGAATAGGGGTTCCTCACCTCGCTAAGCGAGCCCCGTATACTCAAAAAATTGTAAAAATATTACAACGCGACTTGATTAGAAGAGGAAGAGGTATACTAGGAGCCCAATTCCATTTAAGCAAAAACGCCAAAGGTTTGCAGGCTTGCGCCTGCTGCGTCCTTTGCTTGGAGACTAGCTGACTCCCCATCCCTAGAGAGTTTCCACATCTAGTAATGTACCTGCGTAATACTTAGTGGATGGTTGAGTTCCAATCTAAAAACGCATTGTCTTTTGGTGCACCGGTGACTGCAAAGAGCTTATGTAATTATATCAAGGCTGCCCATGCCGGCCTCTCGCTTTTAGGAGGTGACCACCACGTTTGAGCCCACCGAGTGTAGCCTCACCACCTATTTCTCGGTGATCTCACTAGGATGGCAACTCCGCTGCTTGCCGTTTCGCTTCGTCAAAAATTGAATAGTCTAGAGTAGTCAATACATCGAGCCTTCGTATCTGTACTCGAAGGATCTGCTAAACTTAGAGGACGTTCAGCTTCAGCATCAAGACGGCATCAGCCATTTCAGATTTTTCTCCGAACCTAGATAGCAAGAGGTAAATGTATGGAGACGGTAACAGCGGCAGCGCTCTTTGAGACATCTATACTATATGTTTGCCACAACAGGAATCTGAAATCACTACGAATCCTCCCCAGTTCAAGCAAGTCTAGCCTTTTATTCTTGTGAGATGAGGACGAGGTGAATTGTCTTTTATATTATGCCTCTGGTTTACTGTTTGCCTGTTTGTTTGAAATTTATCGGTGTCATGTTTCTAGAAAGATTCGGTTGAGAAGACGCACCTTCCAACCTTATTATATCGTGCCTTCCTCCCTGCCTCAATGTCAAAGCCATTTCGCGCGAGTATCTCGCGACTCCCTCATGTTTTGAAACCTTTGTCACTTCAATCATTCGTCTTGTCATATTTCATCCGCTCATATTCTATCCCGCTTCAAGATGTCTCCCACCAAAATTAAAGTTTCAAACTGCTGCATCGGTCGAGATCCACCGTCACCGGATGGTCTCCCTCCTCGACCTGCGCGCTCGCCGGTTAATTTAGGGAGGAGAGCATCCAACGAACACATCCCATCTTGGACTACGGCAGACGCAGCACAAATACGAGCTATCTTTGAAGAAGACGCTATTACGGCACTTCCTGGAGAGGCCCCGCAAGTTACACCAAATAAGGTGAAGGGCAAGCTTGCGGCAATCCTTGAAGGAGACAAGTCGGATTCGGATATCGAGATGAAGTCTATGAAAACCAAGGACAAGAAGAGCTCTAGCACACTGAAAAGTGTTACCAAACGACTAAAAAAGCGTCTTTCGAGAGACTCAGCATTGTCGAAGCGGCATTCGAGATCCAGTGTTGGCACAAGTGAGGAAGAGATTGACCGTCGAGCAGAGTTGAGAAGAATCAGAGAGAGGAGAATTCGGGAGGAACTGAGCAATGAAGGGGTGTACGATGATGATGCGAAGTCTATCTCATCTTTGGTGGGTGGGCATACGCCTTCTGAAAGGAAGAGTCCACGATCCTGGATTCCAGGGGATTATATTCCCCTCCCGGCTTTGACACCGCCTCGTCTACCATACCCAGCAATTCCCCTACCATATCTTCCTACCCTTGATAAGTAAGTTGCAAAGAAGATCGAAATGCTTGGCGGAATCACGTACTGACGTTTCCTAGGGGATACGACCCTCTGCGGGAATATCTGAAGTCACTTAAAGATGAAAATCGAATAACCCACCCTCTGGCTTCGAGCGAAACCTTGGTGAACTCCACAGGAACATTATCTCGAAGACACAGTTCACCTGTTCTACATACTCCGGACAGCGGGAAATCTGAACCCCGTGTATACATTCCATCTCGGAAACGGAGCTCTCTCCCGCCAATGCCCCCGTCGCCATTATTGCAGCCTACTCGATTACCAAGTATCTCGGAGCCAACCAAATCGTCTTGGAGATTGTCATTTGCATCAGGCCAACGCGGTGAGCATCTGCGCAAGTTAAGCCAAGAACATGCAGTACCAATTACCCTGAGCATCGAGAGACTGAAAGACTCTGCTCAACCAGTCAGATATCTTCATGATAAAGGCCTTAGGACTTCTTCTCAAGTGATCGCAGCTTCAGAAGACAACACCAAACCGGAATCTCTTACTTCTCATGCTCACACATGCTCGACAAGTGATGACTTCGGGGGTGTTGACGGCGTGGGCGATGGTTCAGCTGCAATCCGCCTCCACGAGATGAGGATATCACAACGACTTGCATCACGAATTCAAAGCTCTTCGTCACCGCAGTTATCAAGCTGGGGCTCTCACGAAGGTGGCGTATCTAGTAACGGCGACGCTTCCAATATAATGCGTGCTGAGAGGGCACGCTATATGCAGAACACCTCCGATTCGATTCCTTTGAGTAAAAGAATCCCTCAGTCGTGGGGCCAAGTCGCTCGAGGCAACACATCATCTGTGTACCTATCTGCTGACCATAGCCTTCAACCTTCGCGGGAAAGCTCAGGATTCGGCATTTCGTCTTTCTTGCAAGGTGGTCGAAACAAGGCGGATGTTGACGATTCCAGAGGTAAGCACGGTATTTCTCCCGCCTGTTCTTGATCTCATACACTTACACCCATTGGCTAGACCTAGAAACCTCTCCGGTGTTGGACGCTTCAGAGAACGCCTCGACTGGGAATATCTCTTTAAGTAGTCTTGGGCTTCCTCTGGCGAGATATGCCCGCCTTCCAACAATGGATGATAGCTCTGTGGTCATTTCTGAGACGGACTCTTTCCGGCGTATGGAAACTGAGTTGAGCGTTGTTGAAACCAGGTTCGCCTCCTCAGATGCTCGACGCGCTCCCAACACGCCAGTCTCCAGCAAGTTTCAAGAAGAGTTCGACTTTGAACCGCCGCCGGTCATGCAGCCTCAATCGCGCAAGCCGTCCGCTTTCTCAAAATTAGCTAGACTCACGATTCGAAGCTATGATGGAGCAGAAAAAAATATGGAAGAGTTGCTTAACGTTCCGGTCCCAGACTTTCAACCAGAAGTATTGCGTTCCCCAGGAGCGACTCCTCTTTCTCCTCTTTCTCCTCTGGACGATGACGCCGTAGGCTTGTGGGGGAAAGCTGTCAAAAATAAAGCAGAAGCCAATGCAAACGAAGTAAGAGGTAAACTCTTCATTCCACGAAAAAGGAGTAGCCAGGGTGCCGTCGAAGAAGATCAAGAACGCCCTAAAGGTGCATTTGAAGGACTCATCAGTATGAGAAAGGGTAAGAAGAATGCTGATCTCAACGACCACATGAGCGCAGGGGAGATATACAAGAAAAAATTTGAAGAACGTGTTGCCGTGAAGGAATTGGTTATGGATTCCTGGGAAGCGGAGATAGAGGCCACTGCGGCAAAAGCCAAAGCAAAAAGCAAAAATATCGTCAAAAAGAGCAAGCCAACGGGTCCCGACCACAGATATCCCGCTAGTTGGTCAAGATTCCCTAGCCACAATCGGACTGAGCGCCTTTCTAGCGCTTCAGTGGTTGACCGTGTTGAAGCGAAAGACTTTGCGAATCTGGGCAGAAAGGATGGAGAGATTGTTTGGTGCCTTGCGCATGAGGATGATGGCCATCACACAGAACTTGAGTATCTGAAGAGGAAGAAGGGGGTCCTGGATAAGGTCAAGGAAAAGATTGATCATGAAGTGTACAGAACTGATACACAGGTTCAACAGCAGAATTCATCCAAGGGCCGAAGAGGCAGCCTTAGTATGGCTGGAGAACTGGAATACCCTGAGCTGGAAGTCTTGCCTCTTTCGATGATTAATGCTGCACAGAATCCGGAGGAAGCCGAGAAGGAGTTTAAAGAGAGGGAGAGACATTTGAAGCTTCTGGAGGCTGATGTTGATGGAAGTATGGATTCGGGAATCAGAGGGGAAATGAACGAGTCGATGCTCAGTATTGCGGATCCAAAGTTCTACGAAGATTGCCTTGTTGATTCATTCGAGGACGTGGACGCGGACATGCTAGAGGAGATGTTGCCCAAGATTGGTTCAAAGAAGAATAAGTCTCGGACTTGGTCTGGAAGAGACTGGGAAGGTTATAAGTCTGAACGGAGGAACAGGAACATGAGTTTTGGGTCGGTGTTCGTGAGGAGAAGCACAGATGATCATTGTTCAGAGCTGGAGGTTTTGGAGAAGGTCGAGAGGGAGAGAGTGTCGAAAGCAGCTGATGATGCTTGGGGAAGACGAAAGTAGGTTATTCTTGGGTATTGTTTAGTCCTCTTGGGGGTTCGAGTATCTGGAAGCTCGGACAGCGTTGGGTATCGTTATGGATGTCATTTCCTTAATGATTATCCCTCTTCCTGGTGGTGGAAAGGTCAGAGAATCATCATTCAATAGGTATGAGGTATGGTTTACCTTCTTCTTACTGTTTCTTTCCATGAAGAGAACTTAGATAGGTCCCAAACAATTCAATCATCCAAATACAAACTTTCCCCCAAAACCCAATCTCCTACCCCCTTCGTTACCAACCTCTCCAAAGCATCCCTATCACCCTTCTTAGCCGCCTCCCTCACCCTTGTACTACTGATTATTTCTTCACCTTCCTTCCTCCCTTCAACCATCCTAATCCTCCCCTCACTAACCCATTCTTTCTCGGCTCCATCCCCATCCCGCTTCCCTACTTCAATATCCTTCAAATACTCGTCTTGCTCGCCTCTCGTTCCCCAGTCATCATCCGCACGATATGTAACCAGTAACCGATGTTTCTCCAAAAGAGGATGAAGAGGCTGAAGCGTATGCGTTGGAGGATAATACTTCGTCGACAGCAAACGAGTCAACGTATCATAGCCCAGGAGATGAACTTGCTGCGTTGAAACCGGATACAATTCCGACTGTTCTATCGATTTCGCCTTATCTGCAAAATAAGGGAGTTTTGTTACGCCGATGTCGATGCCGAGTCCTTCTACTTTCTGCTCTGTTTCTGATATGAGTGAGGAGGCAAAGATCTCCATCATAACGAGTCGTTGTTCGAAAGCAGCTGGTTTGGGGGCTTTATCTGCATTTTGGGTGGCTAGGAGGAGGAGAAGGCGTCTTGGTGTGGGTGCGGCGATTGGGTCTGAGAGGAGGGCGGTCTTGGCTATTCGCAGGTGCGCGAGAGTGGGTGGGTTGAAGGAACTGTCGAGGATGTAGAGGGTTTTTGGGGGCGGGAGTGGAGAGGAGCGAAGAGATTTGAGGATTTGGAAATTGG
Source organism: Hyaloscypha sp. PMI_1271 (assembly GCA_021399465.1). Classification (NCBI taxonomy): domain Eukaryota; kingdom Fungi; phylum Ascomycota; class Leotiomycetes; order Helotiales; family Hyaloscyphaceae; genus Hyaloscypha; species Hyaloscypha sp. PMI_1271. Next base: position 230,123 of record JAJTUS010000056.1, read on the forward strand.
ATTGGGAGGAGGCGAAGGTATGCAGGGCTGAGCGGTAGGTTTGGAGTGCTGTGCGGAGCATTGGGTCGGTGGAGGGGGAGGGCGTGGGCATTGTTGGGGTGGGGAGATCTCAATGAGAGTTAAAGTTGGAGGAGACGGATGGAACTAATGTGTTCATGAAGGTGGCATTTTGACAATTGAAGAAATTGTTCCAAGGGTTGTTGATATTTGAGAAGATGGATTGACGTTGAGATACCAATCGTGATAAGGATAAGACGAGGCTGGGACCGGAAAAGCGGACCGTATGCAAGGCTGAAAAGGGCGATGTTGCACAGACAAAAACTGGTCTTGGCATAAACTGGTGACCTCATTGAAGCAATTACGCGCCCGCAATTTAACCAAAAAAAACAACACTTCCTTAAAATCTTCAGCTGCATTCAAGCAGGCCACACTCACAAAGATCATCAACATGGCGCTCATCAAGGATTATATGCCTCCGTCGAGAGAGAATTGGGAGTGGGTTGTATACCTGTTTCAATTCTTCCCAGTGGTATGAAACTCCCCTTTTCAGTGCGATCAGTAACTGACAACGGCAGTTGGCAAGCCTACAATGGGCCATCTCCTGGTATGGAGCTGGCAAGACATCTTCGAATAGCCGATTCAATATCCCGGGCAAAATCGCGTGGCTCACAATGGAGGCACCAGGTTTTCTCACTCTTCTCTACATCATGAACACCCTACCTGCAGAACAAGGCATCGCGTCACTCCCTTGGGAGAATAAGGTTATGGGAGCTCTCTTCGTACGTTTACTCAGTCATAAATTTGTTGCAGTGCTCATGAAATCTGCAGGTAATACACTACATCTACCGCGCTATCATGACACCCTTCCTCAACCCCTCGATGTCCCCCATCCACCCTCTCGTTTGGCTCTTCGCCCTCACGTTCCAACTCTCAAATGGAACCTCCATTGGCTGCTGGCTTGGAGGCTACGGCCCCACAACCCGCGCAGAGTGGCAGAAAGAAGCAAACTTCAAAGCTGGCGGGCGCATGGTATTCGGTATAATGATCTGGGCTCTCGGACTCCTCACTAACGTCTACCACGATGACGAGCTGCGAGAGATTCGCCGAGCGGCCATACGGAATCAGAAGAAGAGGGCTGCGGAAGCGGACAGTAGTACGGGGAAAGGAAAGAGCGGTGAGAAGGGTGTGGATAAGGTTTATATGATTCCACAAAACGGGCTGTTCACTTGGATTTTGTATCCGCATTATTTGTGTGAGTGGATTGAGTGGGGAGGTTTCTGGATTGTAGGGGGCTGGGGCTGTGTCCCTGCCAGGAACTTTCTGGTCAATGAGATTGCAGCCATGCTGCCTAGAGCAGTCTCGGGGAAGCGGTGGTACATTGAGAGATTTGGGAAGGAGAAGGTTGGGAATAGGAAGGCGATCATTCCTGGAATTTTGTGAGCGGTGTCATACAGGAAAAGGATTTGGCTGCTTGTGCGTGGCATCATCACAACGGAGTAATGGGAATTAATGGTAATGAGGATGGGTGTATTTGCATTATTGCATCAGCGGCGGTATAAAGGGATGTGTAGCGACGGTAAACTCCAAGATTGAAATAATTGCAGACCAACAGAGTCATTCGCAATCATCTATATAACCCAACCCATTAAACATAAGTTGCAGTCTGGCTTCCATCCGATGACATTTAGCGGGAGTGTCGGCTTCCAGGCCGTCGAGTGGCTCTTGCCTGTCGTCTCTCGACCAACTCAGCCCGCTTTTCTTCGCTCTTGGTTGGATCATTCTTGTCATCGCCATCTTGTCCTGGATTGGCCATCTCATACTCAAGCATCTTGATGAACTTGTAGAAGAAGACAGCGATAAGCGACCCGAGAATTGGCCCGACCCCTAGGAAGAAATCAGTAAGCTTTATGGATGCGAGGCAGAGTGCAACTTACAATAGATCCAATGGTCATGATCGAAGATGCCAGTCACAACACAAGGACCGAAACTTCTTGCTGGATTGAGGGAACCGCCAGTATAAAAGACACCGACCATTTCAGCGACGAATAGAGCAAGTCCAATGCCGACTGGTGCGATGAATGTAGCTTTGTGCTTCTCCTTTGCAAGCATAAAAATGGTGAAGACGAGTTCAGCAGTCAAGATTGCCTCGATGAACACTCCCTGCACCAAACTGGTACCGCCGGCGAGCGTCGTCCTAACATTGAATTTGGCAGGGAACAGTCCAATAACCATGCCAGAGGCGGCTATGCTGCCAGCAATCTGGGCAGCGAAAAGACAAATCGCTCTGACGATTGGAAGTGCACCGACGAGCACCATTCCGAGTGTGACAGCGGGATTGAACAAGCCTCCTGAGATACGGAAGAAGATCCATACGTTCACCATCAGGGAGAAGCCAAAGATGATCGAGATGTAGAGGTAAACGGAGACGTTGAAGCCTGTTGCTGCTCCTGATGTTGTGTTGCTCGTGGAGGCGTCGGAGTCGGAAGCGGTAGATTGGATATTTGCGACTTGGGTGCCTGCAAAGGCAAAGAAAAGAAACATAGTAGTGCCAACGAACTCTCCAATTGTTGCGACGAAATCTGTTCTCTATTAGAAGAGAACTTTTGAAAAAAGGGATGAGACTTACGATTCTTGACGCCGCTGTTCATCCACTGTGTCCATGGAAGCCTCAAGACTTCGGCTCTCTCTTCTGGACTCAGACTCTTGAAGTCAATTGTGCCTCTGGTCTGTCTGCCTCTGTGGGCATCGTAGTTGTAACCGTCGACACTGTCTTCATCGCTGATCCGCTTCTTCTCTGGAGACCAATCCTCTCTGCCTCTTTCAAGGTCACGTTCATATCTTGACTCCTCGAAGTAAGCCTTCGAAGCTGACGAAGGCCCTCTTTCCCAGCCTTCAACGTTGCGGTAAGTCCGCGGTGGTCGGGATCGTTCCTGAGAATCAGGGTGAGGAGCGTACTCGTCTCGTCGTGACCACCCACGTTCCTCATCACGGTAATACCCATCATCTCTAGATCTCAATGGCCGTCGAGAACCACCGTCTACTGAAACACTTGGTCGAGGAAGGTCGTAATCTCCTCCCGAGTGTCGACGAGTAGGATTCTGGCTTGGTCTGCGTCTAAGCCCTGCTCCTCGAAAGTCTTCAGGGTTGCCAGAAGAGTATGGAAGGTCAATGGGTGTGCGTTCGGGCGAGTATGCGAGGCGCTTAGAGGGTTGGTAAGAACGACCGGGGGAGTTCGGGAGTATTGGAGAATTGGGACGCTTAATGAGTTCTCCATCTGAGGTCTTGCTGTCATAGTGCAGAGGCAGCTCGCTGAGCCCGTCTCCCTGCATTTCGACTTGGAATTCGGGGAGTAGGAGCGGTTCAGGGATCCAAGTGTTGGATGGACGTATCTTGAGTGCTTTCTCCTGATGATCGATAAATATGTTCGACTTAGGACAATAAGGTGTATCTGAAAAGTAAAGTTGATTGATGGCTGCGAGTTGAGAGATACAGAAGATGGGATATCTGGGAAGGTATTATAGCCGTTTCAACTGCACTTCCTAGCCATAAACCAACTTCGTCATCTCATCATGAACGTTCCAGCCGCTCGTAGTCTTGTCTCCCTTGGTAAAGTGAGCTCACATCCAGCCACCGACGTGCCACGAGCCTCCTACATTTCACCTCACCTAGGATGGGATGAATAACAATGCCTGAAAATATAAGATGTATTATATGGAACGAAAAAGCAAAATATCGGAATTGTGAGCATCAATGGCTGGTACAATGGAGCCAAACCGCGTGGTTCAGGGTACTACCCTGGTGCAAATCAATGCAGGTCAACGTGTAACCCGGGTACACGATGCCACCCTGGAGTCTAGACAACTTCCAAAGTGTAGCCAAGGTAGGCACGGACTTTGAAACAGGCATAAAGAAAGAAAGATGACGTCAAAGGAGATGCGAAATGGGAATTGAATGAGACGGTATGCGAATGTGTAGTATTGAAACGCGAAAATGGTTCTTTTTCCTCTGGATATACGAGTTCATTTAAGGTTCGCCCCGGGATGAACCTAGCTGTCACTGAAGCGAGACTTCGCGGCAGCTTCTCTGAGTGGACTGTCACCAACCTCGCTGCGACGCCTTCTGGGGTGGTGATGTGAGATGGCTGACCTTGAGATCAGATCTTGGAGAGATCTCGGGAGAGGAGAAACAGTCTGTAGAGATCGGGAACCAGTTGGGCAGGCTGCATCAAACAACGCCTTCGGCTGTCGATGGTCAATCCCTCTCGGAAGGTTTCCGAGCGACAATGCATAGGAAATGGATTTGAGGAGAAAAATGAGACTTTTAAGCGCTTGAACGGTTGAAGGAAACGATGGCGCCCATATGGGAACAGGTCTATGAGGCGGAAGGTTGGTGGTGATAGTGATGATGAAGGTGGAGGTTGCAAAGTTTTATTACGGGCAAATCACGTGCGAGCCAGCCCCTTTTCTAAGCGAAGGAATCCACTTCAGCATCCAGGAGGCAGTAAAGTCCTAAGCTTTGAATTTGGTTTATACACCAAGATGACGAGATTTCCGCCACCAATTCTCCACCACCAACATTAGAGGAAGATTCCCAGCTAACAAAACACCACCACATGTGTATCTTAACAGATCGAACTGCCATGTAATCATTAGATTGCACACAAACCTTGCGCCAGTACTCTAGAAGAGATGGCTTAGTATCCAGGGAATAGTTCCGGCTTTGAGTTGTGTGGCAAAGTTTCAGAGACGGCGATTCACAGAATGTAGACACGCTAGGTAAGGCGGTTGATATGAATTTGAGATGGAAACTTGATTCTCAATGTCCCAGAGCTTTTCACACATTGAAGCGATGTGCAAAAAAACATTCGAAAGCCAAAATTCACTTGCGATGGAAAGCCAGATAAATTGATGGATACTATTCATAGCAGAAATCTTAGTCAAAGCACATTATTCTTTCCAACATTGAGTGCCACGTCCAACACAATCTCTAGCTAAAATTGAGATGAAAACCTTTCGAATTTTCACCTCAGGTAAACCTCATAGCTTGGAACCTTGAGGGAGGTTGGGGACATTTAGCACCCCAGTACGGATTTGCTAATGTGCGACCCTCTCCACCACTTTCTCTTTATCCTGTCCAAGTTGTAAGTGAGTAATGTCTATTGCAGGAGGGATAATAAGCGGAGGCCTGAGTCTTTTCTGGACGCAGACCGAGGACCATTCTCCTTGATTGTATTTTGTAATAGATTTGGAGATAGAAGTTGAATATGAGATTAATCCTTATCGGATGAACAGCAGTAGGGTAGGTTGAGGTGCCCGTTTTCTAGAACGTTGTCTTCCGAGATTGCAACAAAAGAATATAGATTGAGTGGGGCACCTCAGACTCGAGCCCCAATAGACGACGGCAGCAATTCAGTGTACAGTTTTATTTCCAATTGAAATCTCGCCAGTGGTCTGTCTGAGCTACGCCACTAAAATACTCCGCAAGATGTGTGTTTTCGTGATGTCTGCCTCCAAGGGGATTAGAGTTTTCGGCAACCACCAGAAGACAGGAAGCCGATTGAGCAAATGATGGAAGTAACTACTAACACTATGATGATGGCTTTTCGGAAAACATAATCACACTTGCCATATTGTAAACGTAAACAGAACGTAAACAGAGCTAGCTATCTTCCCTCTGTGCATCAACAGTCACCCCCCGAGCACTCACTCAGCCTGCGATGCTGCTGTGTAATTAAATCGCGCCTGAACCTGATAGGTACCACACCGATACTCCACTGAAATCGTTCAGCAGTTGGTAAGACCTTATTCAATGATGCAGTCTTGCGAAGAGTTCCTGACTCCACTCGCACAGGCTGCACGACGAAGGAGCCGACACTCAATGATCCTCAATCAGCTGCGCATCTATAGCACTCACTGGTAACTCATCACCGATCACTAGATGGTTCTTTCGAGTTGATCTCAGAACACCGAGCAAGAGCCGTCCTCAACACGAAATGCGTCGCGACCATGGGACTGTTCTCTCTTGAATAACATCATCGATCAAGGCTTGTTACACTATGCGCGACCCAAATCAGCTACCAATGGGCTGTCCTGCGTTGACAAGCAAGCTGGGAAAGGTATTTGTCTTCCCTCTCTGTGTCTCGATTTTGGTGATGGACACAATAAGCCGCGCGCCTGCTTGTGGTGATATTTTGTTGCCGTCCTGCTGGGACAAGTCTGATCTCAAGACCATTTCACTGCTATATGCTGCTGGTTTCGTTCAAGTACTGACGCTTTAAAAACATAGGAAATATCTTCTGAACGCCCACGATTGACCTCAGATTGCGACGAAGAGAATCCGCATACGAGATACCGCATACTCTCCTCTGGGTAGATCTCATCATCGATTAAGGGTTGTCGTTCTGTACGTAAACCCGCTGAGGCCCGTTAAGGATCCATTGCATAGACACCAGACCAGGAAAGCTACTTCTTTCCCCCACTGTATTCCAAAAACACAAAATGATGAACCTTGCGCAGCCTGCTTGTAAAGTTCCAACGGAACAATTCTTATATGCCGTCGCATAGGACATGTCTGATTCCAAATTTAATCCCAGGATATGTTCTCTTATTGCCTCTCAGAAGCTGACGCCTTAAATGCACAGTAGCTGTGTTGTTCAAACTCTCCGAACTGGCCTCAGCTTACGACCGAAGAGACGCTCTGCATACGAGATACCGAGTAGTAATTTCTAGGTCCAGCTCATCATGGGCCAAGGCTTGTTGTAATGTACGCATGCCCGAAGAGCGACGTTGAGTCAATTGAGTAGCGTAGGTAAGCAAACCATGCTATCTTTTCTTTTCTTTCTGGGTCCCAACTGTCCTAGGTGATGAAACGGCAGCCGACATGATGAACTCGCAAGAGTAATGCTATGCCCAGCCATATTCTGATTTTCAGATCCGAACCCCACTCCATACACACCAATATTGAATTTCAGATGCTGACGCTTTGAAAAGACAGGGACAGTGTACAGGAGAAGCTTCTCGGACAGACCTCAGAATTGTGGTGACTGGAGAGACGATCCGTATCCGAGATGCCGAATCGTTCCTTGTTGGTCGTTTTCATCATCGATCAAGTTTTGTTATCCGCAGAGCAAATACGCCCTGGTGCGTAGACATGGACCGGGAAGTCTATTCTTCCTTTTGTGCCCCGATTGTCCCAAATGATGAAATGCAGCGCCAGTTATCCCTTATGAAGTTCTAAACACGGTGTTTAAAAACCGCACACTCTGATTTTGAAATCCAATTACTGTCGGTGCATGCTATTATGTCTTTCAGAAGCTGACGCCATTGAGTAGATAAGACGAGGGTGCAGACAACAGAATTGACCTCAGGTTGAGACCGAAGAGACGCAAACATACGAGATGCGAAGCACTCTTTCTTGATCGATTTCCTCATTGACCAATGGATGTGCGGAGGCTGAATGGCATGTTGAGAATAAGTGAGTACTTGGTTGGTAGAGTTTTCCACTTGCAAACATGCACCAGAGGTGTCACTCAGAGCTGATCTTTTTTCTCAGCAGAACGACGAGACCAATTCAGTACTGTAATTCTGTGGTAACATGCGGCACTTCAAACAAGCCAATGCAAGACGGACATTGCAGATTTGGAAAGCGGGAAGCCTCAGAGATGGACGCATGAAACATAGATTGAGCTGGAGCAGGAGATGCAGATTGTTCAGATTTGGCTTGGCGAGCAAGAGTGAAAACAGGAATAAAGTCGGGGTGAGATGAGATCAAAAGAAGCGGTGAAGCTGCTGAAGGTTACAAACTGGGAAAAGACAAACTCGCAGAGCAAATGAAGCCGCATCAATGGAAACGAAAGTAAAAGTTGAACATGGAGACATTTAAAGGCACAGCAACGATGTGAACTGAGCAATAACAAGAAAAGGGAAGTTTGCTTCTGAACCTATTTACGAGGCGTTGCCCTTCGGTGGAACTACTTGCTTGATGGGAGGCTTTCTATGATCGCGAGCCAGAATGATTCTGGAGTGAAAATTGTTTGATTTTCAATATATATACCATGAGGGTTTCAGTTCAGAAGTAAATATCGCACTCGTCCAAGAAGGGAATTCGTTCGCTTTCTGATGTCTGGTCCGCTCCTCTTAATTATTCTGATGACATCACTCCCGAGTTATTTGAGGTATCGCGGAGGGTTGAGCCCTAGCCTAGCTAACCTTGTGGAAGGCTGTCTCCAAACCGAGGCGCCAAGCAAGGCGCCAAGCAAGGCCAAAGGATATCTCCGATGAGGGATCAGAAGGGCTGTCAGATGAAACTCTCGGCAGCCCTGATTGGAAATTTGGAAATCTATGGAGCTCGGCCAATTTCAGAAGGCTGCGCCTTAAAATTGAGTTCATGCAGAACGCAAGCGCGGGGTACAGTGCTTGCGAGGATGAGAAAAAGGTGTGTGGGGTGAAAGTTCTCGTATCCACGTCGAGTCCCATTCGAGTGCGATGGCTGTGATGACAACCCGTCAATCTGAAATTCCTGACCTTTGGGATACAGTACATCGATGTCGATGTTCGGGCCACAGTCATGCGGTGCGATGTTCAGCAACGCTCTCAGATGACGGGAACAGCATCATGAGAGCCACCTGAGAGTGCAAGCTTCCGTGAGCTGGAAAGCAAACCAGATTCCAAGATTGAGGTCATTCAGGGGTTCGGATCCTTGGCACTGTGGCTGCCGTGGCCTACCAATGAAAAGTTCTCCCGTCGTGCAGAAGCCCCGTTTCAGAATCCCTCTGTGCGGCTGCAAAAATTACACTTTTCGGACGGATTGACCAGTCAGCGGTCAGAGGCCAAGGAGGTCATTACGATGTGACCCAGGAATCTTGAAGTTCAAGGTCTTGAGGAGAAACAGCTGAAAGAAACAAATATCGAAGTTTTCGAGGTTTTTACTTGACGTTACGAGGTGTCGATTGTTCTAAATCGAGTGCCGAGCGGAAGGCGCCGAGCTAGAAGGAACGTCCAGGGGAAATCTGATCGCTTGCCGAGTGTAGACCAGTCAGACCAGTTATGCAACTGGATAGTAGTTGGCGTGGTGGTGCACTGAATAATCACACTTGGCTGAGGCGTGGAGATCTGGCAGGCTTGGTCTCAGTCCAAGCCTCCCAACTGTGGGACAATTTCCGGGTCGTCATCATCACCAGCGGGCCTGTTGATCTCAATAGTCAATGGATCAGGGGGCGACGAATTCAGGACGCTCTCCGGAGAGCTTCATCTCTCACCGAGACTTGACGGCGTCGGTCCACGACCACGAGCCAACGGAGCTCGAGATGTTTGTGTTTCTGATTCTTTGTCCAACTCTCCCCTCTGCGCCGTCGCTGGCTGTGTTTCCCGCAGCTGCCTCCCAGTCACTGGCCCGGTTCGTCCGATGGTGTTTCACGACTTGGCCAACCAGTTGGTGGTTGCAGCAAAGTGGTCCAGGTACCTGACGATCCACCGGCGACCACCAATGTCACCACACAGAAACACACGCCCGTTGGCGAGCCATCTGCGCCATCTGCGCCACCTGCAGCCGAAACGCCAATCAGCTGTCCCGAAGCCCCCAGGCGTGTTAAGCGAGCCCCCTAATCAGCTGTTAGCTCGACACAGGAAGCCACCTCCCGCCTCTCGATCGCTTCCTGCGCCCACAGCCTCCCTCCGTTGACCCAAACATCAGGTCTGGCGAATAATCCTGAGCTCCGAGCTCCTCCTCTCCCGTGCCTGCATTGGTCCATCATGGAAGTGTCGTGCACTGGCCGCTGGCGGCGCCTGCGCAGGTCCTGATTTAGCTCCTTGATCTGGCGGACCCTTGCCCATTCGTAATCTGCTCACCTCTTCTGTCTGCCGTATCCCTTGAATTCCTCTCTCTCCTCTTCCTCTCTCCACCAAGATCTATCTTGACAACTACACTCTTTACACTCGTTTTCTGCTTGAGTTTTTCTCTTTTCCAACCTTCAGTCCTTCTTTCCTGAGAGATTCTACTGCGAAATCGACTTTCGCTCATTTCACTGTGCATATTCTCGAGTTTCTCGTGACCACGGCCCAATAACCAACCATACCACGAGAACGACACTCATTGAAGACGATTGTTATAGGATTGGGAAAGCATTGATTGCTTAGGAGCGTTGAAAGGAAGAATACCTTCAAACTACCAACCCCTCATCCTTTGAATCGATCACCATATCCAGAATGCAGTTCACCATCTTGACTGTGGCCCTCTTCGCGGCCTTGGCCACCGCTCACCAGCATGCGGCTCAACACTTCCACCCTCGCCGTCAAGGGAACTCTTCGACCACCGATGCTGTTGCTCAAACAACATTGACTGTCTATGCCGAAATCACGCACACAATTACAAGCTGTGCGGCAACTATCACAAACTGCCCAGCAGGCCATCCAGAGGCCACAAATGTAATGGTGGTCACAGATACCATTACAGTGGATACGGTATGTATATCATTGAATATCTGTGGCACACTGCTAATAGTCTACAGACCGTCTGCCCTGTTACCGAAGCCGCGTCCGTAAGCTCAGCTATCTTGGCATCATACACAAGTGCCTCGGGTTCAGCAACTCTATCTTCACCAAGCGCTTCCTCCACAAGCGGAGCAGCAGGTGTCGTCACAACTCCTTCTTCTAACGCCACCGTACCGTATCCGCTAGGCACAGGGGTTGGTGTCGCTACATCCGGAAGCGTAGTTTTGACTTATACGCTTGGATCCGGCACGTCCACCACTGTTGTTACAACCAGTAAGCTCTATTCATCACTAGTCTTTAATTTGTCCTATTACAAAATTGCTGACTTCTCGATCTCTTAGCCATCGCAAAGACTCAAACCGCCACTGTCTATGCCACCCCGGCCGCTACTGGCAGTGAGAACTCTGGTACAGCTGGAGAAGGTGGGAACAATAACAATGCGGTTTCGCCTTCTGAGTAAGTACAATCACTCATGACAACGAGAAAACGCAAAGTATTGACTCGATCTTTAGCAGCACCACCACGACGACCCAGACCTCCACGTCCACCAAATACATCACTGTCCACCAAGTCGCCACTGGATATCCGGCCGGATCTACTGGAGCAAATTCTGGAGAAGTAGTTGGCGGAGCAGGAGGTAGCCCTGGAGCAGTTTGCGCTCCAGTTACAGTCACAGTCACCCAAGCCGCGCTGACCGTTACGGTGGTAAGTCTCTCTTGGTTCCAACTTCTGGAATCGATACTAAATACTAAATCGTCCAGACCGAGCCTGCTTCACCCGCCGCCGCAACTGAGAACTCAGGTGCTGCCGCCTCCAATGTCAACGTGAACGTAGTTGCTTCCCTCTCAAACAGCGGCCCTGTCGTGATTCTTTCTACTGCCACTGTTGTTCCCGTCCCAATGTCCACTGGATCCCCATACGGCAATGGAACCCAGACAGTTACCAAGAAGAAGTGCAGCAGCATCTACCCATCCTCTGGATTCATTTCCAAGGCGAAAATGACTGGTACTGCGCCAATTACGAAGGCTACTGATAGCTACTAAACCCTTCGTCTACCATGATTGGGGAAACGGGGGACGATGAGTGGGGAGATGGAACGAAACAAATCTTTGCCTCCTTTTGCTTTAGACTTTTTTGGTGCCATACTTTTGGCATTTTGCGTAGATTGAATCGATATCTAAGAGAGTTTGCTATGTACATGAAATTAAGTATGTATGCAGCTTTCTATTTATCTGTTCATCTGTCTTCAACAAACACAACAACCGACAAGCGATGCATCACCAACCGGTTTGGGAATGACGTTCTAAGATGAAAAATGGGGAACTGGAGGCATGGATGGAAGCACAGGCGTGTCTTTCTGTTCTGTTTCTGTATTATACAGATGCAACGAATGCTATACCCGACAAGAGGCTTCTGATGAATGCGATGAGATGTGGTTGTGTTAACTTCTTGTATATATGACTTATATTAAGTCGGCAAAGTACTCAACGTGCCAGAGTATCATGAGCTTGATGTGATATGATATCGGATGAGCTCGACATCTCGAACTATTTTCCATAGTGACGAGATGATTAAACAGCACTCGTTGCTCTTCGAGAATTTCCTTGGCTACTTCACTACGATTGTCCTAGTATCTATCTTTTGGACATTCGCAGCTCATTGTGTTTTCACGTGATCGAGCTTTGGTCACTTGCTCTGCAGAGTTCACGGACTGCTGAGTCAATGGGAGATTGGAACGTCAAATTAAAGCTCTAGCTAAACTTCTTGTCTTGCTATGGAATTTCGTAATTGTGAGGTTGATTCTATCTCCGACTTGTCATGATCATTGGTCTCGGGAACTTCTCTACTTCGGTGCTCCGCGAAAATCTTCTGGATGTGGCAGGCGGTCAACACCATCGCGTGCACCAGAAACAAGACAGTCAGAGTTGCATTAGTATCACATGTAAGTTTCAGCGTCGAATTATGGATGTGATTGCCACGTTGCGCCTGTTTGAGCTCAGGCGATCAAGGGATCAGGAGCTGGAAAAATAAATATATAATGATTCTGGTTGCTTCTGTCATATGGTTTTTCTGCTCTGTAATCCTGGTGTGGCTGGAAACCGGTTCCGGCCTAGCCGCTGACATCCCGCAAGCGTCACGACTCGAGCCCTACACTTGACGACATCGAACCCAAACTCCAACCTCCTCCTTTTCTGCCTTTTGGCTCTGCCTGTTGTTCGACTCATTCCCTTCTCTGTATACTGTTTGGGGGCTAGACCAGCGTTTTGACCTAACGCTTCCTTTTCTAGAACCCCACTTTGCCGTTCGTCATTCTTCATTCTGCGATAGACAGACAACACCTTCATTCACTTCGACTCCAAATACTCACAAAACAGCTCGTTACCCGACACCTGCATTCAGCATACCCGTTCCCAGACTTCTTTGTCTCGGTTCAACTGGCCAATTCACACCCCATCACCACCATCCAAGATGCGTCGCGCTTCGCAGGACTTAAGTGACCCAGATCGCAACCTGGCCGAGTCAACAGGCCACCCCGCCGATATGCCAGAAGACACAGATCTCGACCTCATCACCGAGGAGTCAAACGATAACAGGATACACACTCCGCCTCCTCGGATCGCAGCACGCTTCTATCGACCTTCAACAAACCGCCGCAAGTCCTCTGCCGCATCCTCCCGCCGCAATTCCGTATCCTCTGCACATTCCCATCAGTCGCATGCCTCGAGTCGCCATGGCGGACCGCAGAGCAATTATATCGCGCAACACTTGCGCCGCGCCTCTATCATCGAAGATCGAAAGGCAAGATTGGCGGATAGAGCTGCTCACGCGGAGAAAGTGCGTTTAAGAGCTGCATTGGCAAAGGCGGCGCCTAGGAGCACAACAAACAGCGAGGAGAGGGCGCTAGCTGCACAGCAAGCACGGGAGAAGAATCTTGCCGAGATCGTGGCAGCATGTGCGGAAGAGGTGAAGAGAGCCAAGGGCATTGCGGAGAGCATGAAGGAGAAGAGAGAGGCTGAGGGCAAGAAGCTCAGGCGAGAAATGGAAGAGAGACTTGCCGAGGCCGAGAGAAGACGAGAAGAGATTCTAAATAGAGGTAATGGCAAGAGAGGGCGTTCTCTCAGCCACCCGAGGAAGAGCACGTCGCCACTGCCAACCGTGCGCGAAACCATCAGCGAGGCCACGGCCGCTGCCAGGATACAACAGAAATGGAGGGTGCACCAGAGATTGAAGGCGGTAAAGGGCTTTGCAGCATTAGGTCTTACGATTGACAGCGTTCGAGAAACCTCATTTGAGAAAGTAGTCGATTTACTAGCGCAGGAGAAAGTCTTAGTGGGCACTGCGCAGATCCTGAGGATTTGTGGATTGAAGGAAGGGGAAACTGGCTCGGTCAATGAGATGACTGCGGTCCGGACTTTCCTGAGCGCTTTTCTTATCCTGGGTCATCCGACTCAAGTGCTTAGCGGTAAAGGCGACAATGGCGACAATGGCCAGCAGGAGCAGGTGGGAGCGTTGTTGATGAGAAGAGATGATCTGGCTAATCCGCAGTTGCAGGACCTTGTAGCCAAGGCCCGAGATTTGCTCATTTCTTTTGAGAATGTCTTGTCACGGTTGAACGCTGCGAACAGCTATACGCCTCCTCCAGCACAGTTGTCTACACTGTCAGAGGTGTACGCTTCTTTCTTTAATGCTTTCATTGCTTGGAAGGCTCGAGATTCCTCTACTCTCATCGACATGATGGTGTTACAATTTGTTGAGTTGGATTCCATATGGCAATCAGTCAAGGATAGTACCGAGGAAGCGGTCACCGAATCATACCGCGATGGCATCCGAGAAAACCAGCTCAAATTGATGGTCAGAATCAAGAGACTTGCTGGTGCCGTCCAAGGCAAGAAACTGATTACGAACGCTATCCGGGAAGCACGAAAGGCTAGAGCAGCAAAGAAGCCTGCAGGCGACTCACGACCTCGAGCAGCAGATTCTCCTGCGCCTAGCCAACCCAACATTGACGAGCTATCTGCAGCCGAGAAATTAGTTACATCTCACTTGCAGACGTTGACGCCTCCCTCGACACCACCTAGACATCGACAGTCGCAAGCCGATCAGCTACGACTTTTCCGGCCGATACTTCCGGAAAATCGGGTCCTTACTCACGAGGTGGCTATCAATCGAGAATATCGCATTGAAGAGGATGCACTTGAAGAAAGAACCTCTACCATGCACGCTGTCTTTGACGTGATGCGGCAAGAGCTTGCGTCGGGGAACAGCGATGCTTGGGTCCTTGCCATGGCCGAGAATATCAGAGTCAGACTCCAGCAGCTTCTCAAAGAGGGCAATTCGATGCATAAGCTCGTTGGTGAGGCTCTCGACAGCGAGATGGTTGCAAGAGAGCTCCACGGTGGCTCTTTCTCGTATGAGAAATTCTTCTCTTTCATGGCCAGCCTCCTTCCTCGCCTCTGTGCACCCTTCAGAGATGAGGAAATTAAAGACATCGTTGAGAAGAAGATGCAAACGGGGGATGTGGTCGATCGATTGACGGCTTTGATGCACGGGATTGACCTCATGCAACTCGATTACGCAAATTTCATGCTGATGCAAGCAGCTCCTGAATTGGTCAAGAATGCTGGCCAATATGAGACAGCACGATTCGCCGAGTTGATGGAAGAAACATCAGGCAAACTCTCGGCTACAGAGGCTGCATGGGGAGAAGCAAGAACGAAGGTTCTGGCTGAGAAAGCTAGACGGGATCCTGAGAATGTCGACTTACCGCGAAGTCGACCTACGCCCGAGAAGATCTACGCTCAAATGCTAACCGATATCTTCACTTCTCTGGACGCTTCAATCCCCATCCCTGAGACATTACAGCTCGACACCAAACGCATAACTCGCATCCGAGCTGACCTCCTACGAATTGTCACTTCAGGAGCAATCCTTCTCCAATGCAAGAATCTCCTCAAGAGAGACGTCCGCAGCCAATGGAAGACAGAAGCAACCCGCATTTTCTCCGTGCTGGAAAACGCCAAAGGACCAGAGCAAGCATCACAAGGCATTCAAGCCGCTCTCGAGTCTTCACGCTCAATGCCAGTAGCGACAAAAAACCACATCAGAGAACTCGTTGCTCGGATCGTGTCCGCCGCTGCAGCGATCTCCATCTCGCCATCACCAATTGCCTCTCCATCTTCTGCTCCAGCAGTGACCGAACTCAGAGACCCTGTCATGAGACTCCTGATGACGAGACTCCGGGGCCACATTCTCGGCCGTTTAGCCGCCGCGACGGAGAAGGAGAAAGTCAAGAGCGCCAGTACGGCAAGCGAGAGTCTTGCAACTCTCGGATTGCCTGAGTTTGTGCATAAAGTTGGAGCAATAGTAGAGGAAATCGGGAAGGTCGGCTTGTGCGATAGAGAGAGTCATGGGATGTGGTACGAGGTCGTGGCGAGGAAGGCTGAGGAGGTTGAGGCTTCGGCCTCTGCAGCAGTATGATAGTGATAGGAGGAGCATCTGATTATGCAATATGGCGTTTATGGGGTAGATTGGTGTATATGGTTGGCGTTTGGGTTGTTGTCATGGTCTGCTTTGGGCTTGAGGGTGGGATGGATGGGTTGGGATGGATAGGTTGGGCTGGGAGGTGATGACTATGATTCCCCCTTTTTTTCGCATCAACTTTTCAGTTGGGGTCGGGGGACGAGAGGGATGGCGTGTGCATTAGCATTTTGGGGTGCATATAACATTGTTTTCATATGGAGAGGGTTTATGAATCGGAAATCACGAGTGCATTTCACACAACCTGTTGTTTCCTTCTCCCTTGAGTGACTGACTGGGTATCATTGATCTAGCATCTTCTCGGACACACTTCTTCACAATCTTACACATTACGAGATCCTCCCTGAACGCCCATTTCCTGGCCTTCGCCTTTGAAATACATATCTATATCAACGGGACAGCGCTCAAATGCTTGGAAGTCGCTAGCAGGCGCAATTTGTTCCTCGTTCAAAGGAACGATAGCCATCGCAGATGGGCTGTAGACCTGTAGTTTCAGTCCGCAGCTGGTTTCAAGACCCGCTTCCAAAAGACCGGCTCTACCCCTGGTATGCCGCGTCGTAAGAGCCTGCTAGTCTGATGGTATGCTATACTGGATGAAGGAAGTTTTAGAAGAAGAGAGGGCAGATATTCAAGGATTATGTGAATTTCGTGTGGATGATATCCGGATTCTCGTGCCAGTCATCGATGCTGACCCACATCTGAAAATCAAATTAGCTCTCTGCATTCAAATCATCTGCAACACACCACATACCTTTCTGAAAGTACTCAGTCCCGCCAAAATACTACCTCCAATCCAAGTGGAATATTTCCTTTCCGGCGGCGCAAAAATCTTGATCCTCATATCCTTCACCGCTAACTTCTGCACCTCATGCAGTAACCTGTCTCCAAAGCCCTTCGTCAATGTACTTCCTCCAGACAAGACAATATTCCCGAATAGAGATTTCCGCAGGTCGAGATCCGTGCGGTTTATGGCGTCCACGACGATTTGGTGGATGCCGGGGTATTCGAGACCTATGATCTCGGGATCGAAGAGGATTTCAGGGGCGCGGAATCGCTCCGCGCCAATCTGTTTCTTGTCAGCAAAAGACCTTGAAACGATGAAGCCTGAACTTACCTTAATCTTATTCCCATCAGGCAGGGCATACTCCACCACCTTCCCATCTCCAACTTTGGCACCAGACCATTCCTTCTCTTCCCTCTTTGGGTCCGCTGCTACGTAGCTGACTTTCTCTTTAATCATCCTCACTACCTCTTTCTCGGCACTCGTGTGGAAAATGTATCCTGATTT
This sequence comes from Hyaloscypha sp. PMI_1271, assembly GCA_021399465.1. NCBI lineage: Eukaryota > Fungi > Ascomycota > Leotiomycetes > Helotiales > Hyaloscyphaceae > Hyaloscypha > Hyaloscypha sp. PMI_1271. Next base: position 247,436 of record JAJTUS010000056.1, read on the forward strand.
CCGTAATAACAGTTGCATGTACTCTGTAACGTCTCGCCCAGCTACATCTATCCTCCGTATTGAGCTCGGCATTGCAAAACCTTCATATACCGGTACAGCGTGTGATACGCCATCTCCTGCATCCAGAACTATACCAGTAGTTCGGCCAGAGGCGTACAGTGAGAGAACGGCTTGAATGGATGTATAGAGTGCGGGGACGTTAAAGGTTTCGAAGAGGATTTGGGCAGCAGTATCGCGGTTACTTCGAGGGTTGAGAGGCGGTTCTGTTAATAAGACAGGATGCTGCACTTTCCGTTAGCAATCTGGTCTCTTGATCTCCTGGGTTTAAATCAAAGCTCCCTCTAAGCTCAATTCCTCTAATTCGTGTTGGACGTATGCTCACCTCTTCACTCAAAGTTTTCAGTCCCTCCCCATACACCCACTCCCAAATCCTCTCCATATCGTCCCAATCCGTCACAATGCCATGCTCCAACGGATACCTGATCTTCAACAGGCCCCTCAACTCCTGCGCCCTCTGTCCAATAAACACATCTCCTTCTAATGCGCCAGCTAGCACTCTGAGATGTTTCGGCCGCCCGACGAAAGAAGGGAAGTAGCATTTGGGGAGGTCGTCGCCTGCGAAGCCGGCGCGGATTGTGCCCGAGCCGTTGTCCAGGACTATGGGGGCGTTGTGGAGGTTGTCGGCCATAATATTGTGGAGCCTGGGGCTCACGGCGCGTTAGGTAGAACGGAGTGTGGGGAAAACTGGCGTTTAGACGTGGCTTGAAGAGGGAGAAATGGTTTATGCCTTCGAATTTGGCAGAATTGGTCCTGGTCGAGATGAGGGTGGTCGTGATTTTCGTCTCCTGGATCTCAAAGCGCGTCCAATTTGGGGTTCGCCAAAATGTACGCGACAGGGGTAGCTCTCACGTTCTAGCCTTTTTGGGATCTGCAACCCTCAACTCCTTCCTTTTCCTCCGCGATAAGTCTTGATCTTGATTCTGACTGAAAAGGTCAAAGGTTGGAACGAGATGCAAGTGCAGCAATGAGCAAGACTCGTAGTTTCATCGCTCCGGCGAATACATGCAAGTGGTCCTCTTTTCCAGGGAATGCACGTATGCTCATCACAACCTCAACAGTTCTCCTTGATGTCTACACAAATTTTGTTTGTCCGAGATGCTTCAGAGAAGAGCTTTTAGCAATAGGAGACTGTGCTTCATTATTGAGGGTTTTTATAAATTTCAAGCATTTGCTGGGTACGCCGAAGCTCTCACTTCATCCGCTCATCACGTGAGAGCCACTGAACTGTCATGCCCTAAAGATTCAATCCTTCATCGCCTTATGATCATAAACAATTCTTGTTTCCAATCCACAATAAAAGGAATTTCGCGAGTTTTCCTTCCTCTAGATTCTTTGGCATCAGTTCTGCCCCTCCTTCCCTGGAAGCATCACATGACGTGCTATCACGAGTTCTCTTCCCCATTCCCCTGGGAACAGCAGCACGCCTGAAATCTCTACCATGCCAAGAACCCCATCCCAATCTGGCACCACGCCACCTATGTACTACGTACAGGGGGCATTAAAGGTTAACTACTATCTAACTGCATATAGCAGAAAAGGTGGAATCTAGACAGGTGATTGGTCAGACCACCCTGTAATTCCAGCGCTTTCGCCGGTGAAACCCCTGTAATCAGGTGACATTTAACCTTTAAAACCCCTCGTAGGTTGTACACACCGCAAATCATTACGTTACACAACCCCCTCCCCCGCATTTCTGGGACCAAATCCTGCATTTTTGTTACGGCATCGTGGATGGAGGGCTACGAAAAGAAAGCTGCAGAGTGCATTGTTAGCCTTGGGTTTTGACACATGGTGCAGGAGTTGGAACGAGATGATTGCTGTCACTGTTCTCTGGTCGGGCGGGCAGGGCGAGGGGCTGTTGCCCGAGTGTTGTGGTCGTGTCAGGAGGAAGGCTGGTGTTGGTAACAAAGCACGTTGTAGGAATTGGGTGACATGCCACTGCCTTAAAAGAGTTCCTTTCCTATTCCGCCCTGGATAGCCGAGAGACTTTTGGCATTCCACGTTGAAAAAATTCTTCGTGGAACGCAGGCACAGCGAAGACGGAAAAGCTCTGTAAAATGTGTACTGTAGATGTGGGTCTTTATTCTTCTTTAACTCGCTATGTGTGACTGCCCATCCTCTTTGACACCTTAGCCCAGCTGGAAGTAGAAGCTCACCAGAAAATACAAAAACAATGACAAAATGCCGGGTATATATAAAAAGGTCTTGGGGTATTTCCATCACTGTCGCTGTGTCGCCGCTGACAAAGGAAGAGATCCATAAAAAATCACCAAGGCAAGAAACCTGGAGTCTGCCAGCCAGTATTGCCTTGAGGTCCCAAGCTTTTCCCGTTCCGTAATAAGACTTGTAAACCAACGCCGTTATGCATGCCGCTTTTTTCTGAATTTCGTTGCGCCGTGACAAAAGAGGAGAGAAGAGCCATCTTCGTAAAGAGAGGCGGGGAAAAGCACCAACCCGCTCAAAACATTGCCGGCCCATTATGCCGGGATGATGCGAAAGCCGTGAGAAGACGCCGTGTCGCTGAACCGAAGATATGCAGATGGGGGAAGGATCAGAGCACTTAGTGCTGGCGCTCAAAGGTGTGGCTCAAACGACCGAAGAATCCACTTTTGGCGCTGGCATCGCTGTCCGCTGAGGAGGTCGAGTCCTTGCGTCCGGAGCCGGCACGAGCGACAGCATAGTTGCCTGCTCCCCCTCGGCCAACGTGCCATACGCCTGACTCCTTCAATCTCCTCTCTCGGGTAGATTGGCGCTCGAGCTCTTCATCAAAGGAAAAGATTGCTCGCTCGCTGGGCTCATGAATGTTTCCTGCCCCACCACGTCCACTGGAGAACCTGGAGGTTGACTTTGGGAGTCCGGTCTCGAGAAGAGAGGCCGGACCGCGTGCAGAGGTACCGCTGCTGGTCTTAGGGGCTTTGAAGGTGTTTCCTGCACCGCCACGGCCGGAGTGGACGTATTTGCCTGTGTGTGGGTGAGGCTCGGCGATCGAGTATTGGGATGGCATTGTAGTTGTGGTTTGTTGGTATGTGGCAAGCAGGTTAATGTAATAGTACTCGAGGGTATATGCTCGGTGGTGGCGATCAATGGACGTATGAAGAGAGGTAGATTTGGCCAAAGGTAGATGCTAAACTGTACAGTTATTGCTTGAGGGTGAGTAGGGAAGGATTCTTCGTATAGCAAGATGATGGGGCGGTCCTTTATACCTGGGCTCAGCTCCCACTGCGTCGAGTCATCAGGAAAAAGTCTTGCAGGCTTCTCATCACGATGTTTCGAGCTTTGCAGTTAACGGCAGCCGCCTTGCCGCTAGCTGAAAGACGAGAGGAGGCGTTGATTGACGTTCAGGGGCTAAAACAGACCGTGCCTGGCTGGGCGGGCTGTGAGTGGTGGGCCAAGCGGATCGATTTCGTAACAGCGAGGTCACGCAGGCAAATTCAAGCGCAAATTCAATTGCCATTACCCCCAGGAAACTCCAGGACTGGATCTGCTGCGCAGCATCGTGAGATTTCGTCAGCGGTTCTGGCGTGTTCGTTACACTTCGCAATCTCGCCCTTCTCCGGTGAGAGCTTGCATTGCTGAATCAGAGCCCATCATGTGGCAAACGTGCTCAGGGCAATGGAAGACATCATTTGACTTGGTTTCCATGGCATTAATCACGCAAGGTACATTCTGGATTCCAAGTTCCAACTGGGTTTCAAATCGTACACAAGCAACTTCTAGACGCTGTCAGGACTCAGGCCAGAGGTGTTTCTCTTCAGCCATCGTGATCTCAGAAACGCATTATTCTCCACAATCTCCACATTTCGGCCCACCGAAAAACTTTGAGTTTCTTAAAATACTCGGATGTCCAGGTACCGGGTGACTTGACTTGATCAAGTAAAATCCGCAGGTAGCCGCAAGTCCTTGAGAGAACTTTGCAGAGCGTTGACGTAATTCTGGAGCAAATTTCTCCGCCTTCCAGAAGACTGAGTAGCCGAGCAAAGCCCAATTCGCACCCACCCGCCTGTGGTGCTAGTCGGCAAGCTCCTAGAGTTGCCATTTTTCATACCAAAATAGGACTAAATGATCTCTTTAGGTCCCGGGATCATGTTTCCCCGCATTTTGTCGACACAGGTGCATGGCAACGACAAGCGGCAAGAGACTTTTGAGACTAGCCCTCCCATAATCTTGGCAAGAGAAACGTGGTCATGAGATGTGCTACATACCGTACTTTTGTACACCGAGAACAACGCCAACGGCTTCGCAGAACATCGTGGACGGTCACATGGCTGTGTTGCACTGGCTTGAGCTGAGCTCGACAGGCTAGGTGGAGATGTCACAAGTCATGAGTCGGCGGTAAGGAATCAGGCTCCAGATCCTCCTCAACGGAATTTGGAGCGTCCTTTACGAAATTCAGAAAAATCAACAAAGATCTACTATACCAACTTCTGTAAATGTATTCTGCAAAGATGAGAACTAATTCAGATTGAGACTGTGGAGAACCGCTCAAGCCTGGAAGATTACATGGATATGTTTCCGCACTTGAGGAATTCGATAATTTTAGTTTCCTTCAGACAAATAAATATCACCGCGAATCATTGTAGAGCTTTCTCAGAAAACACACCGGTTTTCATACCGAAAATATCCACATGGTTGCTTTGTTTACCCCATGCTCTTGAATAGGCGCAACCGAGTCGTTAGGGGAAACGCACCTCATTAGCTGTCAGTTGGTGGTTTCTCAAATATCCGAAGAAGTGGTCACAAGTCGACTTCAGCCCCTTAATGGAACATTGACATGTTGATTTCCCGTCGGCGAGTCCGTTTCTGTTCTTAGCTCTGAGACATAACACATAGGCTGTGCATAAAGACCACGAGAAACTCGTGTTACTGTTGTCACCAGCCACATTTGGCGTAGTTGTTACCAGCAGGGGAGCGTAGCTGCGCTCTTCATGGCAAATCCAGCGCTGACGTCTTGCCATGCCGTTTGGTCAAACACGTGAGACTTCCTCCAGTATTCAACGAGCTCAGAATAGCCACCACCTCTAGTTGAGAGCTGGAAAACCCTTCCATTACACATCTCCCAAAGCCATTCAAGAAACTTCACCCTGTACAGAGCACTTGCCCCCCTGGTAAGAATTTTGAGCTTCCTCGGGTATGGCAAGTCAACGACCATCCGCATGATGAGCTGGATCCCGCCAGTGAGTGGACTAGAGGTGGGTATGATCTGGACCGTGGCTGGGGAATAATTTCGAAGAAGCCTCCTCTGTCACATCGGTGCCCTGGAGTGGTTGCTGTGGGGTCTTTGCATGAGGTCCTGGGCGCGATCGTCAAAACATTGGAATTTGTCGATGTGAAAGGCAGACCAAAGAGAATCGCCGTTGGAGAATTTCCAAAGGATTTGTCCAAAGGAACCTTTATAGCGTAGCTAATTCCGATACTAGATGGTCTTCAAGAATACACAGCCAAGAAATCATCAGAAACGAGGTAGTTACATGTCTCCAATATTACCATCAAATATGGGAAAGCTAATATGGCAAAGATTCGAGGCGGGCAATGAAGACCCAAGTTCAGCGTAGCCGATGCGGCCTTCCATATTCAAGTACCTCCTCGTGAGAGAAGCTCGGCATGTTGTCATGTTGTCCAAACGCCCCCCAAGAAGTTGGGCTGTTTCAGCGGAGAGACCGGCTACACATATAATAATGAGAGTGCGTTGTAATAGGAACTCGAACGGAGGGAACCGAATACTAAACTGTAAAGTGCAAGTGCAGATTCCTGTGTGTATACTGAAGAATTTTAGGGAAGAAGTAGGGGTGGTCGGAGATCCCCATATTTTTCGCTTAGTTCAGGGAGAGCAATTCAAGTCAGGGCCTGTGAGTACCAAAGGGTTGTATGACCTCCGCACAGCACAGATATCTTCATCCGATTCGCATGTCTTGGACTGATGGATGAATATTTCCGATCAGTGGCTCTTTGTCCTCTTGCAGAAAAGACTAGTTCGCCTCAAATCTGCCACCTCTCACATACCCGAATCCGGGATCCCATCGACACAGAGCACGTATCATCAGTACATTGAGCATGATGATCAAGCTCTCTTTTGGATGTCTTATGGATGTCTTGATTCCCACCACAGATTATGCATTTATCCAGTGACTTCGATCACTTGTGGTCACAGACCATCTTCACCTTCAGACGAGTGACCTGCTTCTCAGAGCACAGCAGAATCCACCAACAATAATCTCAACCTGCGGATGAATCGTTCAAGATGGATTCGATAAATTTAAGATTTATGGTAAGGTGCCAGAGCTCGGCATGCGATCTTTGATACGGAAAAGGGCCGTCATTGATGGTTCGGTGATGGTCAAGGGCCATAATCCCATTAGCATGATATCACAAGCGATTACTGGAAGTCATGGTGGTCCGGTGGAAGTAGCCATTCTAGCATATCCACACTGATCCGGTCCAGTATTCTTTTCACCTGGTACACTCGCTTAATGGGTAGGGGCTGCTCTTGGTGGGAAACCATCGCCCCTACTATCTTGCCACAACGCAGGCATCGTCCATATGGATTAGCGACTGGCGAGGGAATCTGATACATTGTTTGTAGGTAACGGGATTGCAGTCGGCCAGCTCACCGAGCAGGCATTCTCTTCCTTGACCAAAAAGACGACACCTAACAAGAAAAGCCCAAATTGCTGCCTGATACAACGTAACACATCTGGGAAGTCCTGGGGCCTGACACTCGGCTTTTTGATGCCAGCCATGCTGATCGACTGAGTGATGGGTTGTCGATGATCATTTCTACCCCCAATCGCGAGTTCAAATGTCAATTGTCGCGCACACCGGAGAACCTGGCCGAGTTTGACATTCCTGCAGAAAAGAATCACACAAGAACCAGTTGGAACTGGCCAGTCACTGCATCTTTCACTGCTTTGATTCTCATATTCACCGCCGGAGATTCCAAGTCGCCAAATACGCCAGCGGTGTGAGCTTCATGTAACACGTTTATTCTCCGGTGCGGTGTCCGTGATCTTCCGTGGAGATTAGAGAACTTCCGAAGCTTCGCCATGGCTGAGCGCTGCGTTGATTATGTGCATTGCACGAAGAAATGTTTCTCGCTGATCTCCGGTCTTGACAACCGGCAGTGCATAGTTGCGCTGGCCAACCATCTTGGGGATCATACCGCATACACAACAGGTCGACGTCCTGGATAAGGCCAAAGATCTTGTGATTCGGTTGACGATCGGAAGTCTAAAGAAGTTCAAGCGCCAGGCTTACCCCATCTCCTTCATATCTAACTTACTTGCTTCTCGGATAGCCCCGCGATGCCATTTGTCCGAATGTTCATGATTTCCCAGTCGGCATGCCGAAAAATGAAATACGTGGACCTTTCAAATCCACCCCTCCTTTGATTCCGTACTTTGTCACACCTTCGGCCAACTCTTGGATGCAACTGATGATCAGAGCCGTACAGTCAACCACTCAACCTCAAATGCTTCGAGTCAGCTTTGTCACCGTATCACCACAGTCATACCGAGAGTCCACATGCCTTCATTCTTTCCATAAGATAAAAGAGGAACCCCCACGGCGGCCTCTGTTGATTTTGGACACAAGATCATTATTGAAGGGGAATCCCATGAACGGAAATGGAGGAATACGGATTGTAACCTTTCCCCACGGAGTACAGCATTCGCAGGATAACCCTGTTGGGGCGAGATATACCACATGGGCTGACCCATATCTTGATAGAGGAAAAGAAGAATCAGCCCTATTTCGAGTGGTAGATGGGTCGGCCAGACCAAACGTGTCACGTGTCACAGCAGACAACCCCTCAAAGGGGCGTCGGCTGGACCGCTATAGAAGAGAAGTCAAGCCAATGAGGCAGAATAGAAATCACACCAAAGAGAAAAAGGAAATCGTGAATCTTCAGTCCGTGAGTAGCTCTCGCTACCGTTGACATAAACGGTTACATCGTTGAACTTTATGAAGTTTTACGTGTTGCATATCAAGGCAACATAGGGCCAGGAGGGCAGTAAGAAAGAGGAGAGTTTGGATTTACTATTCAAGCTACAGCGCATGGTGTCACGAAAAGGGATATGATCAATGGCATGTGCCGGAGATGCCTCCGTTCAAAGGCACCAATGTCTTCTCCCAATGGCATCCCATCTCCCCAGAAAAACAGCCACAATCGAACGCATCCCGAGTCGTGCCACTCGCCAGCCGCACGCTGTCCCTCTCTACATGCTCTCCGCTCTGCACATGCAAGTCTTGTGTTCCAAGAATAAGAACCCAAGGTGAGCACACAGTGGCATTCATGGAATTCGCGATGGATATTGATAAAGTCCAATTCAGGTCAGTGACGATAAGTGATACTGATACACAAGCAGCGATCGACCTCAGACAACTTCGTCCCGCCTGCGGGTACAACTCAACCATGCCCGTCTGGCCCCATGATGCATGATCTCTGCCCAACGGTCCCGACATCATTAAGCTCTAGCAAGCATGATCCCAGATCTGAAAACACGTGTACAATGTAAACTCGAAAATAGGTGACGAACAAGAGCAAGAAAAAGTTTATATCCAAGGCTCTGAATATCGACCTCCCTTTCCACGAAACCCGCACAGTCCCGAGAAGAAAATGACAACAAATCAGATCGATGTAGGCGGTGACACTCCACCTAATGCCTAGAAAGACTACCGTAGCCCTGCTGTCCTTGACCTTGCCAGCCCCCGCCATTGCTGTAGCCAGTGTTGCCGCCACGTGCAGGGCCATTTGGCGAGGCAACAGCTCCAGAAGCGTGATTAAGATGTGGGCATGTACTGCTGGTTGCTCCTTTCCCCATGCACGTCTTGCATTCCATGACTCTGCGGAACGAGAGCTTGTCACTATCTTCGAAATCGTGGTGGGTGGATATGAAGAAGTTGTTCATGCGAACGAAAGACTTACGTACGAGGATTCCCACCACAACCTTCACATGTAGCGTAGTGTGTAGGGTTGCCGCAATCTTGTGGGCAAAATGGTTGTGCGTTAGAGGAGTAACTATGAGCCATTGTGATGGAAACGGATTCGTTGTATTTTATGCAGAGTGGCGGAGGATGGGTGCAATACAAGCTCAGCTTAAAGATGGCGGAAGCTTGAATGGTCGCGTAAGAAGCGTTTGAAGATTGTGGTGTAGAAGCTGGGAACTCGAGAATGACTGCTCTGATTTTGAGTCTGATGCCTGAAATATCTCTTCATCAAGGCAGAAGGACCCCCTTCTTATACTTCATCTCGTCCCCTGGCACACTCGTAACCAAGACCTAAGTTCGCATCTCGGGTTGAATCAAAGATGTGCCCAAATTGTGGGCATCACCATTGGGCAACTTCACTTCGACGGAGCGAAGGAAGCTTTGGCAAAACCTTTCACACCGCTTTATGGCCGATTGGAGGGCCGACAGCTATTGATGCAGGCGCTGATATTGCACAGTGGTCTGCTGATAGAGAAACAGAGATCGCGTGGCACCACGACTCTCCCATTGCTCTGGCACCACCCACCCGACTGAATGGAACATAAGAGTGCAAGCACCGGGCTTGGCCGGCCGAATGCCGCCATTGCGATGGCTTCGGTCAGCTAGGACTCAATATTGGCCAAGAGCAGTGTTCTGCAAGCCTCCCGTCTGCATCCCGGTATCTATTCATGGAAGGCGAGGTCAGGTATGCAGACTAAGGAACGGGAAAAGGTGTTTCACTATTGTGATCTCAAAGAAGATACGAATCATGATGAATGCCATTAAATGGTAACAACGGTCCGCTCTAGCTGCCGTGATCAGCCATACCTCCGAACTCGATTGTGTAAAAATGGTCGTATGGCAGGCTGTACCGTTTGATCCAATGTCATGGTAAGGTGTCAATCACAGACGCGAGAGGTCTGGGACGAAAGCCTTATGAATGGCCAGCGTTGTGGCAGGGAGGTTACTTGCAGGTTGGCTCTCGGCTACTATGTTGTGTAGCAAGACTACTTCCTTTTTGTGGGAAGCGCTCAGCATCATTGGCAACTCTCCCACACCTCAAGAAATCGTGAGGCATTCCGGGATCGTGAAGAGCCGGCTGCCACGATATGAAAATCGCGCCGATCGTTGTTCTCTTCGGGCAGCCCGGTCTGAAAGCATTTCTCCAACTTGAAGTGGCCATCCGCAGTCAAAGGCGGGCAACTTGCGCATCTCTTGAGCCAATTCGCTGCGCCGCCGGCTTGGACCGAAGACACAAGCTTCGTACGCCCTTCAAAAATACCCTTTTTTGTTCACAAAGCACAGCCAACTCAAGACGATCGGGATCGGGATAAGAGAGAGAATGCCCTCGCCTCACTCCATGAGAGCTCCCACGTTCCAGGCGGCTTCTAGTCACTTCATGGAGTTTCACCGGCCTCCACATTCCTCGTGTGTATTATTTACAGCAAAATGAAAGTTGATAGATTACACGTCACAGCCATGGGCCTGCCCGAATGGAGTTGCTGCCTAACCAAAGAAGCAAGCAGATGCGCCGAAATTCTGGTCGCTCATTTCCCTCGAGGCCCGAAAAGGCCTTGGACTTGCGGACAGCAGTAAGGTACAGTACAATTCTTTCAGGGTCCTGCGAGCGTACGCCACAATGAAGACATGCTTCAGAGTGGGACGGCAACCACATGGAATGGCTTCGGGGAACATAAATGAACATAACAAGTGGAATCTGAGACTCCGCTGGGGTTGAGGACGGCCAACTGCTGCCTGCAGCTTATTGTGGAACGCCGGCAAGACGGCCCAGCTTGTCCAGCTACTTAGGACATATCTCAACAGTCACATCGGCAACATTATGATCTACTCTTTCAAACCTACTTGGACTTGATTATATTTAGAGTGTTGCTTAAGCAATCCACATGACCACACTATCTTCAAGAGCACGCAATTGGATTTTGCCTTGAAGGAAGAGATGCATTATGCGCTTGGCTTGTGAGCTTTGCTCCTATGGTAAGAGTGGCATGATTTTTCGACAAAGGCCGGCCAACAATTTATGAAAATGTTCAATTCCTGCAACTAGAGCCTACGAGAGACGGCGAAACGAGAACATACGCCGCCGTTCCACAAAGCCTTCAACGCCGTCCTTGATAGCGCCGGAATGCAAGAAGGAAACATGTTGACCAAACTGACCTAATACCATTCGCCAATGAGTACTCCCGATCCCTAGATCCATCCCCCTAACCATGAGATACACTCCGAAGAGGCATTGATAAGAAATTCCGACATGTGAACACCTGACGCGCCCTTGTCTACTCTCACAAAAAATCTGGAGCTGTGGCAACCAAGACCGAGAACAGACTGGCACCAACAGCAACACCTCCAAGGGCTGCGTAACCAACATTCTCCAAAAGCTTCTTGAACTTCTTCGTCGGTCGAGAAGCAGGAGCATTAGACACAGTAGGTGCGACCCCTGCCATCAGACTGGAAAGCGCAGTCTGTTCTGATTCGGCGACGTTTGCAGAGCCCTTCACGTCACCATTCGAGGCTGTTGAGGACTGTGCCCACATTCTAAGCTCAGCGTCGGTAGCATCGGATATCTCATCAGATTTGCGCTTGAGACTCTGTGTCGTCGTTGAGGCATTGTTGATGATGTCATTAATACCAAGTCCAGAGCGGGGTTTGTGTGTTGCAGCATTGAAATTCACCGCACTGGTCATGTAAGGCTCTGGACTGGGAGCCCTGTCCAGAACTGGACCATGAGCAGGGTTATCGAGGAAGGAGCATTGTTCACGGGTCGGGTCTGAAGCTGTCAGCAACGAGTCTTGGAAACCATGGATAATAGTCTTACAAGGCATGTCCGCTGGGGAAAGCTTATTTACTGCCGAGCTGGCCTCGTGGGAAGTGACGGGATAGTATGATTCACCAAAGCCAAAGGGCGAACCGGATGATGGTTTCGATGACGGTGAAGCTCCAAATACTCTTCGTTCGAAAGTATTCGGAGCCGCTGGGGTCAGCGGTGATCGATTTCCTTCACAATTTCCTGCAAAGATAGGGGCGGTCATTCCAGTCAAGCCAGAGGCTTGTCCAGATTTGTTGTTGCCACTAAACTTCGCTTTGTTGACTTCTCTCGCCTCGAAGAAATCACCTTTGCCAGTCTTTTCGCCTAATGTTTGCGCTGCAGATCTGCCGAACTCTCCTAGGTCGCAAACCCCGATGTGAGTGGACTCTGGAGCTGGCTTACGGCCTTTCACCATAGCTGCATCTGATGGACTTGGCTGCCGGATAAACGGGTTTGATAACTTAAGTTCGTGTCGGAGGGTGCTCTGTGCAGCTTCAAATCTCATATACTCGCTTGTGTTCTGACCCAGACCCGAAGTATTATCTTGGCAAGTTTGCTTAGAGGTAGTGGATGCAAATGAAAGATGGTTCGGGGTCTCAGCAGGGAAAGTGCCGCCTGTTCCAAGCTCACTCATGGCCTCGCCAGGAAGAATAGGGTATGGGTCATCATAGCTATGGCGGAGAAGGCCGTCTTCGAATAGCGCTCTGAGGCCAGCCTTTCCAGCCTCCTCGAGACCCAGGTCGCTCTCCTCGTCGTTATCTGCGAGATCCTCGGGTTCCTCCATTCGAGTTCGAATGTCTGAAAGACGGACTGTCGAATTGTCATGCGTAGCAAGAGCAAAGCGAATATTGTTGTTGATTGGTGACGGCTCCACAGGTTCCATGGCAGATGACTCCGGAATATCTTCCATGTCGGAGTCCTCAGCGTCATCTGTTTCTTCTTCTTCAGACGGCTCTGAACCTTCAGCTCCATCTTGACTGTCATCCTCCGAATATCCTTCATCTCCGACCATTTCAGACTGATCATCGGAATCCATCGAGAAGTGTGCATCTTCATCCTCACTGTCCACCAAAATAGGAGCATTTCCAGCATACACTCCAATGCTAACTGGACCCGCATCTTGGGGGAGGTCAGCCGGACGGCCGTCCATCATGTCCATCAAGCCTTGCTCAAAGGCACTCTCACCAGTGAGGTCTATTCTATTGGAAGGGAAAACACGGGGCGATTCATCTCCGGTGAGATCAATGGGATCAACGGCCGCCGATAGCTTCGCAAGCGGTGACTCAATCGACGCATCGTCCTCGCTGGAATTCTGCTCACGTTCTCCCATGTCGCCCTCGCTGAACTCATCATAGATTTCTTCTTCGTCTTCGACATCGGATGAATCCGGGAAGGTGAACGTATTTCTGGATCTGGCGGGAAACTGTGTTAGCTTGCAGTTAAGGCTTTGGAGTAAGGAATCGCTGCTTACTTGTAAGGAACAAACTGATAGTTGACTTGAAATTTACAAGCCGGGAATATCTCGGGTCCACGGCGGACTTCAGCACCAAATACGAGGACGTCACCGTCATCGATAGCCATGGGAGTCTTGCGTGGCAGCTCAACACCGTTGAGATACGTCCCATGCATGGATCCGATATCTTGGATTGTGATATTCTGCGACATGTCAGCCTTGGCGGTCAAGAAATTGATTTGCTTGAACATACCTTTTCCTCCGCATCAATGGTAATCTCGGCGTGATCGCGAGACATGACCGGGCTGTCAAACCACGCATTGTCCACCGCACCCAGAAGTCCTTTGCTAATGCTTTTCGAGGCTCGGCCGACGGGTATAGTTGGTCGGTCGGGATTGAGGGTGATAATTCGCTCCGCGGGGGAGACATCGCTCGTCACGGCTTTCAGTGTGATTTTGACTGTGTCTGGTCAGTACCTTGGATCGAACGTCGGGTAGTTTAGTATAAGGGCTGGAAAGATGCTAGAGCTCGCGACAACAAGGAACAAGACGAGGGTGATCACTGAAACTTCAGAGAATCTCTGGCAGATGTTGGAGTCAGGCTGCCGGGCTCTCATGACCACAGTCGTCGCCATCGGCCGAGACAGCCTCGTAGCAGCACTTGCAGATAAGAAGAGAGTCCGCGTACCTTCGTTGTCCATCTTGATGGTTAGCTACCCGCAGAGAATCCAGTCGGAAGTTGAGAGGTTTCGGGTGTTGGGACGAGCTTGGTCGATGAGAAAGGTGGTCGAAGTGGTGGGGTCGATGCAATCTGACGAAGGTGACTGTAATCGGGATCAGACGTGAAACACGGCCTGGCAATGGTTGTCAACGGGGGGGAATTCGGCCTCGAGGATGTGGACGAGGAAGAGTCTCGAGCAAGATCCTCTCGGCAGGGCAGGTGCAAGGCGAAGATGTCCGAAGGTTGTCGTCGAAGATGATTGCTCTTGTAGTCGGCGATGGTACGAAGTAGAAGGCGGGCGGGGTGTTGCAACCTCGCTGCTGCCTTCGATAAGCTGCCTAGCGCAGAACCTCAGAGACGCTAGGTATTTACCTTTGGAAATTTACAAATTCATCCGGCCCAATTTTTAAAGAACGATGAAGAAAATGTCAACAGTAAATTAAACCCTTGATTACTGCGTAGCCAGTATATTCTTCCTCGGGTTAGAAATACATTACTGTCGCACTTTGAGTCCGAAGTCAGGTGCGGATTTATGCCAGCTCGGTCCTTATCAGCGGTAACCGAACACGCTTGAGGTCTTAGCTCCAGATCGTGCTCTTCCCACAATTACATGCACTTCCTATTGTTCTGACCCCATGGTCTCAATCACTCGCACTCCGTCTTATTATTATTGTGACTCATACATGGAGGAATTAATACAAATAGAAGCTCAAGTCCCGTATCCTCGAGCTCTGCGATAGCACAAACAAATCCACGGCTTTTTTTTCGATCCCGAACAAAGGACCGCAACCACGAACTGCGCGCATTCAGTGGCGACCAGCTTGTTCCGTCTGCTTTGTACATCTATTACGACTCGAACAAGCCAGCAAAATGCACGATTTACGACGCCAGGCTCTTGAGAGCGGCAAGACGGTCTCGAAGAAAGCAAAATCACGATCGTCGCGAACCTCTTCCGCCGCGAACTCCCGCACCACCTCCCAGGCAGGATCCCGACATGGATCCGACGATGAAGAAGGAGATTTGAGCGATAGCACAAACTGGAGGTATGCGGACATCGTGAGGGAGTGCCAGAGACGCAAATACTGACTCTGATCTCAATAGCATCAATTCAATAGATGATATGCTGGCTTTGGATGTGCCTGAGGATGCTTCAGAGTCGTGGAAGCAAGAACTAGCGGATCGTATGGAGGAAATCGTAGACAGGAAACGAAGCAGCGCCCAGGGCAGAGAAACGACCTTGGCTCAATACGTCCACATTCTTATGAGCCATTATGCATTCGAGGATATTCAGCACAAGGTGTCAGAGCTGCTTCCCGCGTTCCTGAAGAGCATCAAGGCAGAGAATTCTGAAAAGGAGACTTGCCTTGCTCTACGAGGTTTGTCAAATACTACTTCCTAGGAGCTCATGCTTACCACACGCAGCGATCGCACTCACCCTCATTACAACACCCTCGGAGACAATCTACGATGCCATCTTCCAGACACTGAAACGCACATACACCGACTCGGAATACCGCAGCGTGAAAGCTGTGGCCATTCACACGCTCAGCGCAGCAGCAATTTACGGGGGCGCAGCGGACACTGCCATCGAAGAGATCATGGATGACTTGCTGGAAATCGTTGAGTCGGATGGCGATTCTGCAGGCGCTGCTGACAGTGGCGAAGTGGTTGCAGCCGCTTGTGAAGCTTGGGGATTTTTGGCCACATCAATAGACGACCTGGAAGACAAGACCGAAATGGCTATGGACGCTTTTGTAGAGCAGCTTGAGAGTAGCGATGTCTCTGTCCAAGTTGCAGCTGGAGAGAATATTGCTTTACTGTACGAGAAGAGCTACACTGAGCGGGAAGAAGAAGATGGACCAGCCAGCGGCAGTGACGAAGAGGACGAAGAAGGATTTGCCATAGACAAGAGCCACATCAAACGTTACGAGGTTTATCGACAAAAGCACCAGCTCGAACAGACGCTAGCTCAACTTGCAACAGAGTCTTCAAAACGAATCACCAAGAAGGACCGGAAGACACTTCACACAAACTTTGCCGATATCTTGAACACTATAGAATACCCGACACGGGGACCAAGGTACCAAAAAGCTATTGATCAAGAGACCGGCCTTAGATATGGATCCAGACTAACAGTCCGCATTCATAAGACTGGCATCATGAAGATAGACAAGTGGTGGAAGCTACACAGACTCCAGGCACTTAGAAGGATTTTGGGTGGTGGATTCGTTGTTCACTACGAGGACAATGAGGTTGTTTTTGACAGTCTCCCGATCATGATTGCTGCTCCCGAGGCGCGAAGGAAGAAATGAACTTGGGATTTACTCTTTTGGAGTTGGAGTTTGAGCTCAGGAATGGAAAAAAGGCCTGCATTGTTCTTTGAAGGAAGGAAAAAAATACCCTGGGGCATACGCAGTGAGAGGGAGAATCTGCTCCTAATAAAGGAGTCGATAACAACAGTGAATCGTTGAATTTGGGCCTCCTACTTCTATTGAATTTTGATTTGTGCGAAATCGATTTGTGCGTGTCACCATGCGGCTGAGAGGTTATGAAACCCTGACACCTGGGCACATTCAGGCTGTACATGTGAGCTGGCGCCGAGGCTGTGTGCTTGGACTGCCAGATCACAAGGATGGGTTTGCGTGACCTCGGGAAGTCAGAGGGTGATCTGACCATTCAATTCAACTTGAGAAGGGTTCAGAATGGAGGAAGCAGAGCCCCGCAACGTTCTTATCATCGTATTTATGAAAAATTGTGAAAGTTATCCTCCATTGCCGAGGTCTGAAAGATATTCCTTAAGGGGACTCAACTCCAGTGAGGCTAATTTGAATGAATAGACATTTCACTTAGAGACATCCCAAAACCACACTGGTCAGAATTTCTCCATTTGCTGTCATGTCGTGATGCAATGCCCTTTAAGCTTCAAAATTCTATGTCTCCGTGCCAACAGATCCAAAATTGGCACACCTTCGGAAGCTCACCAGGCCAAGCTCATCAGGGTTTGGTGCGCGGCTGACCCCTGGGATCTGCCGTAATTGTTCAAATAAGCATCCCCTCGATCTAAGATTTCGGTATTCAAGGCTTCGTAATACAATTCGAGGCCAGAGCCGTTTGCGGTGTGATTGAGTCCACGTTCGTCCTCGAATGGGATACTTCCCAAGCAATGTGATCACAAGCCTGGCTCAAACCGCTTCATGCAGGAGTGCAGTTAGCATGCAGTGAACCGCAGTCGAGGGAGACACCTGACAAACTCATTGGTCGAACGAGTTTGAGAGGCGAATAATTTTGCCTCTGGCCTGCCACGAAGCAGCGCAGCGCTCGTAAGATGGGAGCAGGCTGAGGTTGAGCTGAGGGCGGTTGTCAGAGCCAGAGGCCCAAAACAATGATCATGTCTGAGAGACGTGGTGATCTGTAGAAAACCGTTTGTTGCGAGCATCACATTCGAAATCTGATGCCGCACCTTCGTAATCCAGGACGAGCTTGAAGTCCCACAGCAAAAATAGCACATGGACAGCCCGTCCCCGTCCGAGCTTTTTATTTTGATTGGCGAAGCGAGCCCTGCCCTGCCTCGATCAACACAGCATGCGTTGGCACTGCCCCCCAGTTCTTCTTACTCATAACAACAGTTCTATTGTCACGGTTCACTTCAACCACGACCATCCAGTTGCTGGCGTCTCCGATGCGGTTCTCATCTTTGTAATTCCTTATTTTTCGTAACCTGTACGACCCCGGTAGCATCTTTCAGCTGGGCGAATCCCAGCGACTCGGCCGCCTTCGAGCTCTCACCAGCCTCCTCCGAACTCTGTGCCATCACACCTGCAGCAGCAACCAGATTACCTCTATGCATTCCTACCACTTCTCGGTTGACTTTTGAGTTGCCAAAATGGGTGTCGAGTCGAAAAGAGGCCCTCCTTTGCCTGCGCCGACCGAAACTGATAGCACTACCGGAGGCACCGACTTTGGGTCCAAAGTCACCGGCACAGAGAAGAGCGGCTACAGTCTGCCAGAGGACGGTAGCCCGGTCACGATAGCTACACGGCGCAAGAGGAGTGATAAGGATGGTCACGGCAACCTCACTTCGAACAACAAGTCACAAACATCATTGCTGATCGAATACTTCGAGGGCGGGAAGGGCTCCGTCAGAGTCAAGGTCACACCATCTTCGAAAAGCCGAAGCCGATCCTCGAACGACCATATACAGATCACTGAACGAAAAGGCACTCGAAAACCCTCATACACAAAACGTATCCAGCTGTCCCCCAACGTTAAAGACGACAAATCACCCGAGGCTGAGGGTGATGACAACAGTGTGCTCTCTTACCGTTCAGCCACCGAAGAGTCCAACGTCACATCTCGAGGAGGGCATCCGATTGAAGTGGATATAACGCCAAGGCGACATGGAAGTCCTCTGATCCCGACTGGTGAAGATAGCTCCACAAGATATGTACAACAGAATGCATCAGATATTTCTTCAATGCCTGCCGATAGCTTCCTCGACGGCAAGACCAGATCACCAGAACGAAAGCGCAGCCGGAGCTTGACACGAGGTGAGGCGTTGGCTGCCGGCGCAGCTACTGGATTAGTTGCTGGTGCAGTAGTAGATAAATTGAGAACACCGTCCCACCGACGAAGTCGAAGCCTCAGTCGAGAACGCATTGTAGCACAAAAAGCAGCTGAGAAAGTTAAGGGAGAGAAGTCATCAGAGCGCCGGCGTAAACACAGTAGTCGGAGTCGAAGTGTGAGCGGCGAACATCATAGTGAAAGTCTCAAATCTCAACGACGGAGATCAAGTCGAGGCCAGCATGAAGAATCAGTAGTATCTGGTATCGATTCAGTGGCAACCAATTCTCATCTGAGTGGGAAATCTGGCGATGCTTATTCGTTCCGGTCTAGCACCTCGAAGTCCTCGATCAACAATCCAAAACTTCTTGAGACAGTTGAGGATGCCATCAGACGACTGATTCTGCCTGAATTGACAGCTCTGAAGCGAGAGCAAAGCAAACACGCGCAACGTGATCGGGACCGAGATCGCCGTGGCTCCATCACTTCGGGGAGTGGTGTTTCAAGAGACTCTAGGGAGAGCTCAGGCGGAAGAAGGTTATCCGATCGTGGAAGTGGCACTGATAGTTCAGTCAAGCCAAAGGTCGTTCTCAATGATACGGAAATACTTTCTGGAAAGAGCGGGAAGATTCGGAAGGACAGGAATGTGGATCGTGTACAATTGGAAGACTCTCCTGGAAGCTTTGAGCGAGAAACTTCTGAAGATACTGTTGTTCAGGACGGCCACCGGATACGAAAGAAGGGAAGCAGCGATCAACATCGAGGTCTCGAAGCAGCAGCTGTCGGTGCGGGCTTCGGAGCATTGACCGCTGCAGCATTGCACAAACATCACTCTCAAGATTCTCTTGACGGGCAAAAGGAGCGCAGGAGGAGGAGGCCTAAGAGTCGGAGCAGGAGTGACAGTCTCGTTGAGAATTATGAGGAGAGAGAACATGAGACAGTGCCTCCCATGCCACTGATGAGCGACATCAACGCCTCAGAAATCACCAGAAGCTCTATCCTTTCAGCAGCAACTGAGCGTCCTCATTCAGCAAGTCAGGAAAGAGTGACACCAATTCGAGAGGTTCCTAGAGGTGTTGGTTCGCCTTCCTCAAGAACGCCCACTCGTACTCCTGTTGCTTTACAGCAAGGCCTTGGAACACAGCACTCGAACTATTCACGTGGGGACCTAAGTCTACACAGCCAACCCAGCGACCAGCAACTCTCCGATGAATATGTGCTGGATGAACCTGGACGAAAAGTTCTCATGCATGGTTCCCCGGAGCAAGAACATGAAGACTCCTACGTCGAGGAAGAGCATCATGGCGATGGCCACTCTCACGCATTAGCAGCAGGTCTCGCTGGTGCTGCCGCAGGTGCTGGGTTGGCAGCAATACACCATCATCATGCACATGCTGATGAAGAACACGATGATCCAGAACCTTTAGAAGATACCCACGGCTACTATCACCAGGAAGTCCCACCACCTCTTCGATATGTTCCTTATGCTCAGGAGAGACGTGGACTAAGCCCAATACAGAGTGTCTCTGGTTATACCGAAGGGGATCCCGATCAACAACTAAGAGACTCTAGACTCACCCACAGTACCGGCTCGTATTCGTCAATGAACAAATCGGGGCAGCAACACCAGTCTGGACGATCAATTAGATCTCTCGATTCGGTAGGAAATGTTCATGGAAATCACCACGACTTCTCTGAAGTTCGACAAGGTGGGCTTACAGATTCAGAAATCACCCAGGATGGAGAGTATTGGGAAGAGCAACACAGAGAGAATGACCGTAACCGCGAGCTTGATTCAGAAAGCTATCACAGCTCTGACCCTCGAATCGACTATAAGCACATGACGAATTACACCGACGACAGCATGGATGCTCCTCATCTGGATCGGGTAACGACTGGTCAAAATGTTCGAGGCCTTGGAGCGAACCCGGATTTTGTCCACACGCCAATTGCTGTTGAGTCAGCTGTCGCATCTCTCGTCAACGAGTCTGAGCTCACAGGTGACTCTGGCTACTCCGGAAATAACGGCCAATACAACCGTAGAGGATCGGATGCTTCCTACGAGGATGGCTCGGAGCAGCACTTCACGAGTCAAGGGAACAGTCCCACGAAGCACGATGGCTCAAGGGCTCTCAGATATGAGGAGTCTGGAGGCAGTTCAAGCCGGCGAAGCAGCCCCACCAAGTACGCTGAAGAGTATGAAATCGACGAACAGGGGCGTAAAGTTGCAATGCCCAGACAGAAGAACACCCACATGGCTGAAAAGGCAGCGTTGGCTGGCATCGCAGCCGGAGCCGCGGCCGTGGTTATGAAAGGCAGGCAGAAGAAGTCGGCTGCAGATCAAATCCGGTACCCGGAGAGACACGAAGACACTGGGGCTCCATTGCAGAAGTCTTTCAAGGAACGTGCGTTGGAGGTACAAGGTCAAATACCATCTCCACGTCACAGTATTGACGCGCCACTTAGCGAAGCTGCAAGTCATGAGCAGCTGAAGTTTACCTCCAGTGGACTTCCAGATTTGCAAAACCCAATGCCCGAAATAGGGTATGGTGATGGAGAATCTGACTTGACGACAAACCCTTCGATCATTCAAGGACCTATCGGCGGAGTAACAGAGTCAAATAGAGATCATTGGCCGGGCAAACCAACCCCTCCACAGCCACAGTTTGAAGCAGGTTCAGCAAGCCGGGAACAGAAGTCTGACGCCAACCTTAAAGCCGCGGAGGCAGCTCTCGTTGGTGCAACAATCGGCGCTGGTGGGGCTGCAGCAATTGCTGGCCACAACCGGGAAGCCAGCCAGGATCATGACGAA
The DNA here is from genome assembly GCA_021399465.1 of Hyaloscypha sp. PMI_1271. Taxonomy (NCBI): domain Eukaryota; kingdom Fungi; phylum Ascomycota; class Leotiomycetes; order Helotiales; family Hyaloscyphaceae; genus Hyaloscypha; species Hyaloscypha sp. PMI_1271. Next base: position 268,826 of record JAJTUS010000056.1, read on the forward strand.
GATTGGCAAAGAACTTCAGGTGAACGAAAACGCGACACCCTCATTACCAACCCCTACGAAGGAACAAGTCCGATTGCTGCCATTGGCGGCGGGCTTGATCGTGATCTCCTTAGCGAGGCTGGAATCCGATTCCCGGGCCAAGGCCAAGGCAATGTTCCCAGCAAGCTAGATTACCGAGCCGGAAGCCCAGGCGCATTGCCAAAGGATGAAGGTTATATCTCCTCTGCCCCAAATGCTCGTTCCCCAGGAGGCATCACTCCCGAGCCGAGGATCAAAGGAGTCGGTTTCCTCGATGAAGATATTGGAGGTGCAGCTGATGCGTTGGCCGGTGACAATCCCTTCTACACTCCAAAGCACTCTCGGCATCTTAGCGGGATGTCCCATGGCATGGGTTCACCAATTTACGATAGTGCAACGGGACAGGGCATTGATCGCATCCAATCGAAGGATATTGTTGCTCTCATGGACCATCTCACTGTTCGTGATGCTCAACGAAGCGCCCGTGACACGGAAATCCTGGTCACTCTCGTTCGAGCAGCTGCTGAGATGCGAAACTCCTTCGAGGATATGAAGCGTCTTTTAGCCGATACGGAAGATGTGATCATCACCGAGGTTCAAGGCAATACCGACAAGTCTGTCCAAAAGGCAATAAACGGCCCAAGACCACTACCGCAGAGCGGTCCACGATCTATTCGACAAGGCTCTCAAGACGAGATGTATGAGGATCTTCCTACCAAGAAAAGGAACGTGTTCAGAAGGGCTCTGAAGGGGTTGAGCATGAAGAGCTCGAATGATCTTGGGAAGATTGAGGAGATGCTAGTGCAATTACTAGGAGAAGTTGAGGGACTGAAGGTTGCCCAGGGTCTCAAGCCTGGCAGTCATGCAGCTGAATCCTATGAGGATCTGCAGCAAGAAGGAAATTACGAACAAGATCGTGGCTACGAGCCAGAGGGACATGCCGGAACATCAACTGCAAGCCATGCTAGTCAATCTGGACATTTGTCGCTCCCATTGTCTCGGGGCGCTAGCGGCCAAAGAGGGTTTGACAGCCGCAAGTTCTCGGATCACCGTATCAGTACTGTTCCCGAAGGCGACGAGGAAGAACTAGATCCACATGAGCAAGCTGTCCTCAGCAACCAATTCGAGCAGAACGAAAATTTACTCACACCAACCAGAGAGGTCGCTCGAGGAGGATCTGCGCCACTTGGAACACCACCTCAGCAATATATTGCTCCTGCTTCTCTCAGCAATGAGAATACGCCAAAGACCGACAAGAGCAAAAAGCATAAGTCAAGCAGCTCGTCTGGCTGGATTCCCAAGGTTTCTCGTTGGTCCGAGACGACTGCATCGACTGTGTTCCGAGGCTTCAGAAACAGCGGCCGTGGTAGTGGGCGGAAAGGTGATGAGCAATTCGCAGAGCCACCATCAAGGTCTGGCTCTGACCTCGGAAATTACCCAGATCATGAACTTTATGGAGACGACAAACTCCATTCAGGTTTCTCACAAGAACAGATCCAGCAATATAATGAGAATGAGCCTCCTGTGTCTCTACTGCCACCCGAAGATCCAAAGTACAAGGCCCACCGCAACTCGTTGAATTTACAACACCCACAGCCACGACCTGGACCAACTCACCGATATCAGACAGCTCTCGAGTCGCAAGCAGTGAACTTCGATTCGCCTATGTCTCCGAAGTCTGTCGATTGGGGTTCTCAGACAAGCTTAAACCGCCTTCCACCTCAGCAGACCAATCGTTACAGTGGCGGCACCAACAACACTGGTAACATGTCCCCCATTTCCGATGGCGCCTACTCGGCATCAAATCAAGCTCCCCAACGACCACCAAAAGAACCTATTGCACCCCAGCTACCACCAAAGATCCGGACAGGAAAATTGACGAAGCCAAGTCCACTGAGCAATGAGCATCTCAACGTGGATGATCACCCTTACGCGCAAGGTGGTTCGCCAAGATCAGCAGCAAGAAAGCTATCGGGAACACTTGGAGGTGTCCCAGTGAGAAAGCCAACAGGACCCAGAAGCATGAGTTCGTCCAAGAGCGGGGAACTGAATAGAGATGATGGAACAGTGAGGCGGAACAAAAATAGAGGTATGACTCAAATTCGTTTGCAGAAGTTACCAAAACTAATCTTGTTCGCAGATACATTTGGCACAATAGCCAGTAATCACTCCGGCGAGTCAGAAACATTCTGAAAAATTACCTAGAATATTGGCATTTATCTCACGATACGGGGCCATTCTCCATGCTTGATGGCCGCAGGTTGGCCATCTCGCATTTTACATCACATAATCCGGTGGATTGGGGGCGTTATACTTGTGTCTATTTCGAGGCACATGGACAGCGGCTCTTGTTGTTAGGATAGCGGTGGTACGTAGTTGGGGATTTCAGAGGAAAGGGAGTAGAGTGGGGCGGACTCCTGCTTATGACGATACGATGGATATGACGGTTCTCTTTCTATTGAAAAATTCGGGGCCATTCAGTGCATGATGCGCAAAGCTTGATGCTGTGCGGATCGGAGATGCAAATAGGCTTTAATTGATGGCATTTCTCTCTCTCTCATATATTTCTTTGTGCTCGTGACAGCCGAAAAAATACAATAATAAAAATATCGCGATGAGTCGACATCCTAGCTAGGTAGAAGCCGCAGCGCTCATTGACATCGACTCCGAACATCTCCGAAAGGAAATTCAACCTTTAAACCGAAGGCACGTGACCACACCCCACTTAAAGCCGAGCAGCACGCCCTAACAAGACATCCATAGTACAAACCGCCATGCAGGCCAGGACGAGAAAAGCCGAGTTCTGGAGTCGTTATTCAAGAACACTACATAAACCCCTTGACCCATTCTTAGAATCATAATTTGTAAAGTTCGCATCTTCAAAAGCCCAGAAAGCGTTTCGTCTTCGTTGCTACTCACACTCAAACTACCTCACTCTAACCCTTTAACAATGACTTTCGATCCAACTTCCTACAAGCTGCTCAGCTTCGATATCTACGGCACTCTCATAGACTGGGAAACCGGAATCTACACCTCCCTCCTCCCCCTCCTTTCCCGCCTCCCAGCATCCTCCCCCCACTACCCCTCAACCAACACTACTCCTCAAATACGCCATTTCCTACTCACAGAATACACCAAGTTGGAGCAGTCCATCCAAAGAGCTGAACCAACCCTCACATACCCCAACATCCTCACAAAAATCTACATCCAGCTCGCCGCCTCCCTCTCGATCCCCATCACTGAAGAAGAAGCTCACTCCTTCGGGATGACCATCGGCACCTGGCCGCCATTCCCTGACACTGTTGCTGCTATGCAATCCCTAGCAAAACACTACAAGCTCGTCGTTCTCTCCAACGTCGACAAGGCCTCATTCTCGCGTACACTCTCCGGTCCTTTGTCAGGCGTGAAATTCGATGCAATCTACACGGCAGAGGACATTGGGTCCTACAAACCTGATCTCCAGAACTTTACTTATTTGGCAGAACATGCGGCAAAGGAGTTTGGGGTGAGCAAGGGGGAGATCTTGAAGGTTGCGCAGAGTCTGTACCATGATCATGTGCCAGCGAAAAGGTTTGGGCTTCGGCCGAGCGTTTGGATTCGGAGGATGCCCGAGGGAGAGGAAGCGTTGATGGGAAGTCGGTTGGAGGATGTGGAGGGGCAGGTGGATTTGGCGGCTACGTTTGGGAGTTTAGGGGAATTTGCGACGGCTGTTGAGGAGGCTTTTGGGGAGGCTTGATGATCCGAGGTTGAGGCCTGAAAATAGTCAGAGAGATTGGGGTTGGAAAAGATCATGTTTATGAAAAGTTGGTGCTTCTCGTAGTTTGTCTGTTCTATCTATATTTATCTAATCATTATGGCCAAAAAGATTCAACAGGATTTTCCCGCCTTGTTCGAGTAACAAATTTCTGTCATATTTCTTAGGGGTGTGAGGCTCGGGAATTCCTTTCTTGTTTCATAAATAGGAGAGCGAGAACTCAAAAATTAAATTCCTAGCAGCCAGCTCAATTTCTCAGAGCAAAACAGCAAAACTCTGGTGCCTGGCCCGGAGAGGACACTTTTGCAGAGGTCCCATATTCCATTAGCTCACCACCTCTTTAAAATATAAAAACAAGATACAAAAAACTCTGCTGCCCAGCTAACACCGCTATAGTTGGGGGGGGGAACAGGGGAAGAAACTAGACGAACTGAGTTTTAGGATCCATGAAACAGCATATAAACCGAAGCTTAAACGCTTTTTGGCTGGTTTATCCTCCATATCATTCTGGAGGAAGAAGTCTAACTACTTTGCGGTGGAACGTGTTCAAACTTACAAGCGAACACCGCTTGTTGCTTGGAAGGAAAAGGGCTTATTTTAGTATATACAGCTAAATGGCATCATAGTGATAATATCGACCTGAGAATAAGTGGGGACTGTACTCACCAAACGACATTAAGGAATCTGAACATGAGGAAATATGCTTCACGGAAGCTGTTGCAATGTCGCTTATGCTCTAATCTATGTGCACAAATTGGTCCTTTTCCAATTGGGAGAGGACCAAATAATTGATGCCGTGCCGCTCCTGAAATAGCATCAAATTCGTGTAGCGCTCGGTGGCGTTCATTCGTCTCAGCATCAAATCATCTTCTCATGTATGGAGGCGTGGTACAGCCACCGCTCTCGTAACAGCCTCGAACTTCTCTCTTCCACAGCAAGTCAAGTTCTCACAGAGCGTTCCACAACTGATCTGACACTCATTCTTCGCCACATTTCGTCGTCTTACTACCTCTTCTGCTACTCCGTGCCCTGCTTCTTTAATTGAGGTGACTAATTCCGGCTGTAGAGTGGAGGAATGAATGCCATAGGCGTGAAGACATTCATTGATGAGTTTGGCGCGGACCATGAAGTTACCGAGGGAGTCGTCGGTTGTGAAAACATGGGCTGAGGCGAGAGCCTTGTGCTGGGAGAGGCGCCAGATATGGAGCTCATGAATAGAGAGGGAACCGCTGACCTGGAATTTGTTAGCCTGATTATGTGTATTGGGATGAAGAGGATTGACTTTTTCGAGATCGTGCTTCACATCTTCGACACTGACACCGAGCGGAACACTCTCTAGGAGAATTTGGCCACTTTTCTTGACTGTGTGATAGGTCTCAGCAACCAAATTCAATGTTCCATGGATAAAGGAGGCTTACCAACTGGCAATCCTGAAAGTGTGATCATGATGGCGATAGCCATGCTGACGGCGGGATCGGCGTAGAATCTTCCCTCATAATTTGCCTTCCAGATCACAGCAGCGGCAATAATAACCCCAATATTATTGATAGCATCTCCAGCGATGTGCATCAATACAGCCATCATACCAAGATCATGGCTGTGGCCTTTAGACTTCGAAATGTCTACTTTATGCCGATGTTCGGCATGAGGGTTTGTAGTCTGATATTTGTCAGTGCTGTCTTGACATTTGAGTGCACTGTTACTGACTTCCTGGAGCATGTAGTTTTCACTGGCATGATCAGCATCAAGGTTGCCATGTGCAACCTCGTGATCCTCGTGTTCTGGGAGCAATTAGTTTTACTTTTTCTTTTCTTCAAATGTCAATTGCGAGCATGACGTACCATGAAGGAATATGACACTGATGATATTCAATGCAAGACCAACACAGCCCATGATCATAATGAGCATTGGATTCTGTACTCCTGGACGATGTTAGGCAGGCTCTCCAAATATGGTGAGAGCCGTACGTTGCAGTGAGACGAATCGCTCAACCGACTGCAGGAAGATGCTCACACCGAGCGCCAACAGGAAAGTGCCGTTGAAGAAAGCACCCAGAAGTGAAGCTCTTTGCCAGCCAAACGAAAGTGCATCTGGAGAGTTCTCTCGTTCTGAGATCTGCGAGGAAACCCATTAGTTGGTGAATCGGGTGGCGAATCTCCGCCGCAAGTACCTTGAATGCAGCAAAAGCTACAATAAATCCCACCAAATCATTTAGCTGTTATAAGAGTGTTAGCTCCCAATTCTAGTAAGTTCATCGGATAGAGCATACATTGTGGAAAGCATCAGCGACCAGCGCGAGAGAGTGGGTGTAAAATCCAACTGGGCGTGAGTCAGTCACGCGACGAGCTCACATTTTCGATCGGATTTGACGAACCTGAAATCTCAGCAGCGAAGAAGATAGAGGAGACCCCAATTGCGACGGACAGACGCTGTGTCTTAGAAAGGCCGTGGATCATGATTGGAGATGTCTACCTTGGGTAGATATGGGTTGAGGGGGAGGGAAATGCTGAGGGGGAGAGAAAGGCGGAGGGAGAGAGAATGGAAAGGTTGAGGGAGAGAGAAAGGCGTGGCGGTGACAGCGCATAAGAAGCTTTTTAGTTCAAGGTTGTGGAACGTTGAGTTCTGGGGGTCCGTGTACTGTACCTGAAAATAGGGTGATATTTAACTCACCGCTCATTGGGCTGTTATTTGCATGGAAATTCAAGAAGTCGCAGAAAGGCGATGCTGTGACACTGACCGCAAAGTCACAAGAGCACGCACACTTCCGTAAAGTGCAGTCATACAGTTATCACCCTAGTAAAATCACACTTTGAGAGTAACCCTGTATCAGTGAGACAGATGCTGCTTTAATAGTCTGCTAGGCTGGCACAGAGCAGTTAATCACGTTCTATAGCAAATTCTAGAGAGCTTTTCAGGATTGAAAAGTCAAACGGCGTGAAACGCATAAAAAACGCCAGGCCGAGAATACATCTTTTCTAGGGTAATAGCTGTAATTTGCATCAAAAAGAATCTGAAAGGAGGAACAATATTACGGAAAAAGATTTAAGCTTCAGCGCTCAGAAAAGAGCAGCCTCGCCTCTCTTCTCTTCTCTTCTCTTCTCCTCAGGTGAAGGATCAGGTGCATGACGGAGCCAGGTTCCCCCGGATTTTCCTTGGCGCCAGTCTCGTCCAGAACGGAAGGCCGGCCCCGAGCGGCCCAAGAAGGGCAAAAAAAACGAAGGCACGTCAAGGTCCCAAAGATCTCTCAATCATCTCAACGACTTGCAAACCTATGCCAGGTAGCACCTGGGGACTGGGGAGTCTGTGGCTGGGAACATCATCCTGATAGCTTACCAAGGGACGAGGGACCTCACCTCACCGCAAATGTTTTTACCCTCAGCTCGCGCTCATTTTCCACACTTCAGCACACGGCCAATCTCTCAGGCTGGCGTCAAGTGACTTCAGAGTGCAGCAGAATGCGAGATCTGTGAACATCGACCTCTCATTGGAGGCTGCGCTGCTCAGTAGGAACGTCCTTGCACACAGCCCCGCTCCTGCCTGATGGGCGCTTCATGGTCTCGCCCGACCACATAGACAAGCTCTTCCAGATAAGCAACATGACATTTGAGTCATTCTTCTTTTATACTCAATACTCGACTTGCCAGCAGTTCCGTGATCCATACAATGTCCGGCCTAGAGATTTTTAGCGTGGCCGCCAGCGTGGTTCAAGTCGCTCAACTCAGCCTTTCCCTTGTAACTTCTCTCACCAGCCTCTACAATTCGATCCGCGGCGCACCCGGAATTATGCACGCTCGGCTGGATCAAGTCCGGACATTGATAGAGATATCGAGGCAGATTGAAAGTCAGCCACAGCTCCAGACACCAAAGGTTGCAACAATTATAAGCACCTGCTTGAGAGAAAGCGAGGGTCTGAGAGCTCGGATTCAAGATCTCGTGACTGAGACAAAAGATTCCAAGCTCAAGAAATTGGGTAATACCATCGGTGGTTTACTTATGGAGAAGAAGATTATCGGCATTTTACAGAGGTTAGAGGAAGGAAAAACCTCCCTCATTCTGTGCATTACACAAATTGATTCGTAAGTGTTCGAGTGCTGAAGATCATGAGGCTGATATGATCCATCCCATCTGTCAATACGAGCGGTTTAGGAATCGGGCGCTATCAGGGCTAAGCGAGGGGCCCGATTCGCTAATAAAAAGGCCTAATTTTAAAATAATATATAATTTTCTAATAAAAAATGAAGACTAACTTTTAATTAAATAAAAAACATTAATACTTATAAGAAATTTAGATGAGTATTACCTAGATTAAATTCTATTAAAGATGAAAAGATTTATATAATTATATATTTTAAAAAACTATTTTATAATTAAAATTATATATAGTTCTAATGAAAGGCTTTAGCAAAAATTACTTAAATAGTATTATTACCTAAATCACTTTTAATAGATTCTACTAATCGAATTTTATTAATTTATTAATTTGAAAATATTATGATATTTTCAAAATTCACTCGTATCCGATATTACATAAGAGGGAGTAGAGTAAGTAATGTGTGAAAGATGATCTATTTACTACGTAAGGGAACCGCTACTTCTATAAGTCGCTTACGTAATAGCTTAGTAATCACGGATATCGTGATTCTGCCATCTCCTCCACATAATAGGTGCCGCTACCAAAGATAATAGTAATGTCCTTATTATAATATATATATAAATAAAAGGGGTAGCTAATCTATAAAAGAATGAATTCCCACGACAAAAGTGCTTCCTATCCAATTACCTAAGGCTAGAGGGTTACTATCGAGGCGTATTCGCAATATCTAGTTAATAAAGACTAGAGGAGAGGATTATATAAGAGTATGTCGAAGAAACGGAGTTATAATAACTTAGTTAATATACCAAAGTAATATAGTAGCGAAGCTATAGTATTACGACGAGGGTAGTATTCGGTCGTGGCGAGGGGTAGTATAGATACTAAAGCGGCGATAAGGTCGAGACGTAAAGAGATAGTATATATATATACTCCCCTTAGGAGTTTCGAGGAGAGATATTAGGTAATAGTAATATAGGTATATAATCTACTCCTCTCCGGAGTCTTCGACGAAAGTGCTATCTTCCGTTAATACAAATCCCAGAGGAATATTATAGACTTTATATATAGTCTTATTCTTAAATTATCCCGTTATAGTCTTAAAGTATCTTAGTAGCATGTTAAAGCATTCACGCTTTAGGGTAACTAGCTTCGTATTCTTACTACGCTTAGCCTTAGGTCTCGTAATAGCTAGAATATCCTCATTATCGTCGTCTTCTTAGTAGTCGCTATTCTCCTCTCTAATAAGCGTAGGGGAATGTAATTTCTCTGCCTCCTCTTTATACTATTCTAGTACTTCCTCGTACTACTCTAAACTTATCTTATATAGTACCTAATTACGAATCTAGTTAGTAACTTCTTTATTAATAACTAGCTAGGTTAGGAGGGGTTCTTATATTACTAGTAGTATATTATATCTACTAAAGAGGGGTATAATATTATTAATTACGATATTATATCTAGTATATTTAACTTTTCAAATAATTTCCTTTATAGTATTACTATACTCCTTAGTCTCGAGTATATTAATAAGTTACACTAAGTTATCGCCTAGTATATTCGTAACTATAAGGGTATTATAACTAACCCGAAACGCCTCCTCTATATACTAAGTAAATTACTTATTCGCCTCTATAATCTATTCTATAGTAGGGATAACCTTATCTTAGGGGATGGCTTTATTCTTACCCTTATAACTCATAACTTTCTCGCTCTTAATATATAACTTCTTAGTTAGGGTATCTACTATACTATTACCGGCTTTACGCTTATTTCATATAGTAGGTATACTATATTCGAGAGGTAGAGGGTCTAAGTCTAGATAGCTATAGATATAGTCTAGTTATGCCTTAGTATTAGTATTCTACTTATAGTACTTACTAAGGGCTATATACTTAATTAAGTCACCGAACTACTTAAAGAAGTCCTTAATATTAGACGACTTAGGGATAAGTCCGGACTTTAGCTTATTATTAATATGTTAGTAGAGTAATAACGAGGATACCTTAATAGTAGCCGGCGAGTTCTAAGTAGTTACTAGGCTACTACTCATTTTAATAACGTGGTTATAATAACGTTTATAGAGGATTATATTTTATTCGGGGGAGAGAAGGGTATTATAGTATATTAGGGGATATATAGCTAGGGTATAGTAACGTGTTAGTATTAGTTTATAGAAGGTTAGGGTATACTTATTAGAGAGAAAGGTACTATAGAGCATTTATGTGTCTATAATATACGTTATATGTTTATAATATATAAAGTATTATTTCTGTAAATATTAGGATTTCGTTAATATTAGGATAGCCTTACTTTAGTAAGGGGTTAAAATAGATTACTAAAAAGGGCCTAGTAGCCTCATAATTAGGAAAACGATATCGTATAGCTATTATAGAGAAAAAGAATATTAATAATAATATATGTGTTACTATTATTACTATTTAGTAAGACGACTATAATAGCGAGGTACTAGCTTTATTACTAGTCTATCCTCGTAGTCTTATATTAGCTCTTTCGCGTTTCCTAGGAACTTAATAGGGAACTATTAGTTATATTTATTACCCTATCCTATATACTTAATAAGGTACTCTAGGTTATCCTTATTACCATAATAAGTATATCTCTTATTAACTACTTACTCTAGTTCCTAGCTTTTCTAGTCTTTATTATCTCCTTTAACTCCTTCTATAGGTTCCCTACCTTTAATAAGTTCTCTACTAAATAGGTCAGGGCCTTTTAGTACTAGTTACAAGTATACTACTAAGATAACTAGGTAGATGTAAGGTAGTTATTAGTAGGTAATAAGGTAATGGGTAGAATTAGAGTTATAGTATTAAAAATTACTAGTATCAAATTTAGTATAGAACTAATCTCTATCCCTCCTTAGAGGTCTAGGGTAGGCTCCTGTAAATAGGAGCCCAGAATAACGTATATATAATCTAGCAATTAATAAGCACTAGCTAGCCTACTAATTAGTAGTATTCCTATAATATAATAGAATCGTTAATCCTCCTAATTACCGACTATACTACCCGAGAGCCGAGGTATATTACATGAGCTAATATCACATATAACCTACTACATATTATAGTATACCCCCCTCTAAGGATCTTAGCCCCTAAGATCTATTAAAATATCCTAGTAAAAAACGTATTTAACTCCGTTAAAGCAAACTTCTAGTATCTTAGGAGGTAGTTTTATTATACGGGCCTAATTCGGAGGGCATCTAATTAAGTAAGAGTTACGACTATAATTATGGCTTAGAGGTAGGGGCTAGGTAGTAATCACGATTTCATTTATAGGGCTATACGCTCTAATTAGCCTATTTAGAATACTAAGGCACTACCCTATAAGATTAACGCCACCTATTAGATATAGGTTTAAAATACTTTAAATAGCTTCAAATCGAATATTAGTTAAGATATTTATATAGAAAAACCTATAAAAATATTCTAGGTTCTTTGAGGTTATTCTCAGATTCTTAGGAAGGTAAGGTAACCGGTTATATCGATTCTAATTAGGATTAGCGCGAAATTTTTAGTAATTAATCTAGGTAGTTCCCTACTTCTATTTAAGGACCTCTTCGTAATATAAAAAGCTTTCCTCTTTTAACTATAACTATAACTATAACTATATCTTCCTGCTTCTATCCTTACCTTCTAGCCTCCTCTTCTACTCTTCTTTAAGTCTTTATTAATTATTTTTAATTAATTCTATAATATCTTTCATTATTACTACCGCCCGTAATAAGCGTAAAGGGTAACCTCATAGCCTCCTTCCCTCTTATTAGTCGATACTTGAAATATTTTAAGTATTTACTTATTAATCCTAACTCCTTATATACTATAGTACCTAGTAAGAAGAATTACGATTGGTATAATAAGGGTTCAGAGTCCTATAAACTAGTGAGTTCTTCCCCCAAATCTGAGCTAAAGCTAATACGATTTAAAGATTCCCCGTAACCTTTTAGAGGCTTACTAGGCCTAGGAAGACACCGTGATAATCTTTAAGGCTTAGCTTAAAGTAAACCCTTATAATCGCGCTATATACGAAGAGTATCCTATTAACTAGATCTTTAATAACTAGATATAAGCTAATAAGCTTATAGATTCTGCTCGCTACCTAGTAAAGCCTAAGGATAAGGCGACTTAGACTCATATTCTAGTTATAAGTACTCTATAATATAATAAGAAAGGTATCTAGCTAACTCCTAGAAGGAATATAAGAATATCTACCTTTAGGGTATTAACCTTATTACTAAAATCTCTAATAAGATTAAGTAGTAGTCCACGACAGGTACCTCAAGCGCTAAGAATATAATAATTAGTACTATTTATAAGTTAACTATAGAGATCCGGGCCTTCTATAAGGTCTATATAGTAGTTATAGGTCCCTTAGCTCCTCTTAACCTCCTTATTGCTAATATTATTATAGTATTAGTACGTTTTAGTAGAAGATAAGCGGATTCTAGAAGCTATTTCCCGGTGGTTTACTAAGTCCTAAATAAGGCTAGTATATAGAGTTTAGTGATTTTAGATATAGGATTTATAGGACTTAG